>OX451403.1:7568602-7728602 GCA_949629135.1 Eremobia ochroleuca | reverse complement strand
TACCTCCTAACATATATGAAGTAATAGACAGAGCTGGAATATCCACTGTTAAAGAAATAATTATTCTTTCTATTTGGGACATCAAGAAGTCTACCAACTTATCTGTTGACGATATCTTGCTACTAAAAAATATTGTGACCGATAATATATGTCCAATTAGTACTACGGCTAATTATTTGAAGAAAATTAACACTAATGAGCTCCGAATATCAACAGGGTCTATTGGCATAGATAATCTATTGAATGGTGGTCTTCAAAAACGTACAATAACAGAGGTTTTTGGTGAAAGTGCAAGTGGAAAGACCCAATTAGCCTTACAAATATCCTTAAAAAATTGGGCTCGAGGGTGTGTTTATATTTGTACTGAAGATATATTTCCAACTAAAAGATTTGAGGAAATGAAAATTAATCTTCCAGAGTTCAACTCCAAAATAGACTATGGAAAAAATGTCTTTGTGGAACATATAACTGAGGCAAAAGATTTGCTGTCTTGTGTAAGTGTACGGTTACCTAAGCTGTTACAACAGCATGACTTATCTTTAATAGTAATTGATTCTATTGCAGCACCTTTTAGATGTGAAAGTACTAATTATGTGAAGAGAGCAGAAGATTTAAGAGAAATTGCCACTTTATTGACAACATTGGCACAAGAATTTAACTTAGCTATTCTCTGTATAAACCAAGTTACAGCTTCCTTTGAAGATTCATCTAATGTATTGCCATCCCTGGGTCTGGCATGGTCTAACATGGTCACCACTAGGCTTATGTTAAGGAAGACTTTAAAATCATATGATGCAAACCTGCTGCCAAAAACCAGAAGTCAGCCACTTACTTGTAAACATGAAATATATATTAGAGAACTACTTGTAGTATTTGCTCCGCATTTACCTCGTTCCATGGTAGAATTTGTTATTACTTCAAATGGTATTCAGAGCATTCTAAAATAAAATAACTATGATAATAAAATATGTTCTTTTTATTATAAGGATAACTGTGCGCCCAATGGGATTTCCCATTGTCGATAAAAATTACGAACTTCTATACAAACTTTCATCCCTTATTTAACCCCATAAGATAATGAATTTTCAAAGCCCCTATAGACCCCCATAGTGCTCACTTTCGTTACACAGAATTCTTGTGCATTCCATGCTTCTAGACCTACCAGTTTAGACTGTGCTTTTTGTTAAGTAGACTAGCATATCGCCCGCAGATTAGTTCGCGTGTTTTCACATGAGTCAGACTGTTGGGAAGTATCTCCCACATCTAGTCTTGCACTATGATGTTTTTGGGATTCATTATTTTTTACTGACATAAGAATAACTACAAAGAAAAACGTGTGCACTCTACGCGATACTCGCACGCTCACGTCGCTCACACACTCTTATAAAATAGAAAGAGACAGAGAGAAAGTGTGAATTTAATACGTATTTTTAATACAGAGCCACTCAGTATAAGTTTATAGAAGCTCTCATGAAGTTCTCGCATTTTGGATTTTCACCCTCAAAAACCATGAAAAATTAGAAGACATTTTCATTTTGACCTCACTATCGGCTTTACCACCCTCGAAAACCATGAAAATTATGTTTCGTAGTCGTATGGAGGGGACATAACGCTTTTTCTTTACGTGTCGATTTCTACCAGTATACTGCTACCGCCAGGCGCGTTAAAGAACCTCTTTCTAAAATGCAGTTTTCGCACCTCGCCTCAGATATGATAACTTTTCTTTTGACTACTTTTAGATACAGAACTATGAGTTACTTTGTCGACATATTTAGGTAGCAGTTAGTGGAAGGTAGGTGGTAGTGGTAGGGTTTATATAGGTGGTAGTTTGAGAATTGAGAGAACCTGGGTTGCAAGAGCAAGCGAAACGAGCTCAATAAACTTAGCACCCCACCTCAAATTGGTTTGACTTCGTTAGTCCAAAAGTTTTTTCATCAGTGAAGGTAGGCTGTATGAACTTTGGACGCGCAGGGGTCTTTAGCATTATATGTTATCCTAGGCGGGTGCATTGTTGGCATAGCAGACCTTTGTACCCGAGTATGAAATGACTGCACCACTTTGAACCTTAGTATGTAGTTACGCTACTGCTGCTGAAGATATAGTAGGTACTTTTTCAGCATTCCTCATTGAACGAGTTGATGGATATGCATTCAGGTCAGTCCATTCAGGCGAATTTATTCTGATTAAACCGTTGGGGAGGGGGGGAGACCCCATGGGTCTGCCTTTGAATATGACAGGAAACCGATGAACATACATAGTTGCATAGCGTGTTAAAATCATAATCCTCCTTAGGCTTTGCCGTAGGCGGGTAAAAAATAAAATTGTAAGTACGACAAAAAAAATTACAGCTAAAAAAGTAAAAACAAGATACATTACTCCCAAACGGGGTGAATAGGAAATGCAGGAGTGAATCGGGATGAAACTTTTAAATGGCTTTTAACGTTGTTTGTTGCCAGCAAGGATGCTTAATCTTTAATTGTAATATGGTAAACACATTAGAGACCTTTTGGCAAAAAAAGACATTATTTCAATGTTAATATCCATTTTAAAGTCTCGTCCCGATTCACGAACGGTAAAACGGGGTGAATAGGAGATGCAGGGGGCATCTCCTATTCACCCCGTTTTACCGTTAATAAAATAACATCGATTTCGGTTATTTACAAGTCCAAATGTTCCAAGGTATAGTAATATGTCGTCTAAGGATTTAGTGCTCCGAGATCCCGCCATGTCTAGCTTTATATTATGTCCGCCAGCTGTCCGCAGGAGCGCGTTTACTTATTTTATTCGCTCAACATCAATACCAAAAAGCACATTCAAAACCATTTCATTCTGATAATTTTGTGGCGTTCCCCCAAAACGTACCTTACAATAGAACTTGGCACCGAATAGAATAACTGAGGAGGATCTTTTCAAAACGGGATATTTCCAAAATATGAATTTTTTGAACTGAGTATGAGGTCTTCTTACCTATGCTAAAATACATCATTTTACACCTTAAACGAATGTAAAATAGGATATGCTTCTTAGAAAATTGGACTTAAAAAAGCGTGTTCTGAACAAAATATGTTTTTTTTTTTTAATCTAAGAATTACAATTAATGAATTACAATTCAAAAGGAATGATGGGACTGGCATACACGTCCGTGTAAAAGTCCCTAATAATAAATAAAGAGAAAAAAAAAAATTCAAAAGGAGATAAATGTATAAACTGTACATTGTAAAAGGGGATATTTTCATGATAGGTGGAACAAAAGAGGATATTTCGATTTTGTCCTAACAAAAGGGGATATTTTAATTTTTTATGTCCTTGTTATCAATAAACCAGAAGGTATTAAAAGAAAAAAAAAGGTACAATTCTTAGTATTTTATTATGTAGTTCTTATACAACGTGTCCCAGAAATCAACGTCAAGCCGAAAACGGGCAATAGGCCAAGTCGTGACAGCTATTAGAAAAATATAAAAAAAAATCTTGGTCATGTACTTTTCGAATTATAAGCATTCAAAAATAAATCTCAAAAAGTGACACCCTGTGATGATTTTTCAAGTCCTGTGACTACATTATTAACATTTCGGTAGTTTTTTTCTCTGTGATCTAACCATGAATAACCCTTCTGTAAATTACAGTTAAAAGTTAAAACGTAACTGCCTCAGTTTTAAATTAAATGTTAGATTTTTGCCCAATATTGAATTCAAAATAATGACATCACCCAACTTTAACCGACTGTACTGAAAAAAAAATCTACTACACTATTTTGGCAAGTAACTTTAAAAGATGGCGCGTTTAGTCAGGATTCCAAAATGGTATAACACATACTAATTGCTACTTCTTAATTGAGGAAAAAAAGTACATTGTTGGTTTTAGGTGCATTTGAAATAAAATTCAGTCGTTGGATTTATTTTATTATAATTTTTATTAAATCAGATTTACGAAGTTTTATAACAAATGTTCAAACTGTTTTCCTTCAGCTGCAATGCAAGTTCTACATCTCTTTAAAAATGATCGCGTAATAAGACGGGCGTATCTTCTTGAGTTGATGTATTCAGCGGCTTCTGCAATTCTTTGGCGCAGCTCGTCTAAATCTTGAATTGGTTTAGAGTACACTTTATCCTTTATCGTACCCCAGTAAAAAAAATCTATGGGGTTTAAATCGGGTGAACGGGCAGGCCACGAAATTGTACCACCCCGCCCAATCCACCTATCGGGGTATTCTCGATTGAGAAACTCTCGTACAGTGAGAGCATAATGCGCTGGGCAGCCATCTTGTTGATACCACATGCTGCCGTAAATGTTCAGTGGCACTTCTTCCAATAATTCTGGTAATTGGTTCTGTAAGAAGTTCAAATAACCCTGGGCATTTAAATTCTCCGGCAGCTCGATTGGACCAATAACTTTACCATTCAAAATTCCCGTCCACATATTTACTTTAAACTGGTACTGAGATCTATCTTCCCGCATCAAATTTGGATTTTCCACGTGCCATTCGTGCAAATTGTGGAGGTTCATGTAACCGTCCTTTTTAAATGTTGATTCATCGGACCATAGAATTTTTTCAAAGAATCGCGGGTCCTCTCGGTGCCTCTGCAACATCGTTCGACAAAATCGTACTCTCTGGGTAGTCTCGGGGTAGCAGACTTTGTACTCGTCGTACATGGTATGGGTGAAACTCGTTCTTTTTTAAAATACGATGTGCAGTACTTTTGGGGACTCCTATGCTCTGTTCAATTCCACGTACTGAGATACTTCTGTCTTCTTCAACTGCTTGCAAGACTTCGGCTTCGTAGGGCATAACGGGTCTTCCCTCGCTAACCATTTGGCTAGGAAATCGACCCTCTGATAATGACCGATGCACATTAATAAATACTCGATGATCGGGATGACGCTCAGCATTCGGGTATCTCTCACGACACACTCTTGCTGCGGCATTGGCGTTGCATAAGCATTCTCCATAAATGAGATGCATGTTGGCGTATTCCTGTGCGGTGTATCGAGATGGCATGATAAAACACTACACAAACACGGGGTTGCGATTAAAAAAAGTCCGGGGTTGTCAGAAACGGTGCAGATAAATCCAAATTACAATGCAAATCAAGTCCAATAAACAAAGCCACAGTTGTAAGTACGAAGTCAATACGAATACAAAAAGATGTGCAGTCAACGAAAGAGCGTAACGTACTGCAGTATTGCACAATTTGCCGACGCATCCCTGTTTAGCCAGAGTAGCGTCTCTATCTGTTTCACTCACACATATGAAATGATGTGTCAATCCGTCTCCCTCTTAGTTAGATAAAAGTAGCGTCACTATCTATCTCGCTCCCACTTGTCAAAGTAGCGTCACCTCACATTAGCTAAAATGAATCTTTCTCGCTCACACTAGTCAAAATAACGTCACTCTTCGTCTCAATCGAACTTTTATGAAATACGGCTTCATAAAAAAAAATGTTTTTTCTCAATTAAGAAGTAGCAATTAGTATGTGTTATACCATTTTGGAATCCTGACTAAACGCGCCATCTTTTAAAGTTACATGCCAAAATAGTGTAGTAGATTTTTTTTTCAGTACAGTCGGTTAAAGTTGGGTGATGTCATTATTTTGAATTCAATATTGGGCAAAAATCTAACATTTAATTTAAAACTGAGGCAGTTACGTTTTAACTTTTAACTGTAATTTACAGAAGGGTTATTCATGGTTAGATCACAGAGAAAAAAACTACCGAAATGTTAATAATGTAGTCACAGGACTTAAAAAATCATCACAGGGTGTCACTTTTTGAGATTTATTTTTGAATGCTTATAATTCGAAAAGTACATGACCAAGATTTTTTTTTATATTTTTCTAATAGCTGTCACGACTTGGCCTATTGCCCGTTTTCGGCTTGACGTTGATTTCTGGGACACGTTGTATAGTAACATTATTTTTCTGTGCACTAAAAGGTTTTCCTACTATCAGTTTTTTTCTACTTTCTGGAAAATGAGTTAACATGCACATATCCCGTTTTGAAAAGACCCTCCTCAACTGTAAATACATAGATGTGCAGTAATAGAATATAAAAATAGTGTGCAGAGTACGTTTCCTTTGCTGCGCGTCGTTGGTGAGTTTTCCTATAGACTGTACTAACATAAGCGAGTTTTTGTTGGACTTTGTAGTACATACTAAATCCATGGCTTCTGCTGTCAGACTTGTTTCAGGTATGTATGTCAAACTAATTTGAAAGATGGTTTGATGTCATTGTCACTGTCAGTGTCAGATGTGCAAGCGGGGAATGGGGATTGTTGATGAACTACAGAAAATAAAAACCATTTGTTAACTAAAACTTCACTGAATCTAGATTCAGGCTGCTTACCAAATACTAGGATTAGCGAATACTGAGCAAAACGCATATAGTTGTTGGTTGCCGCTATCTATTGACACCAATGTTCACAGATCGAATTTTGAATAGTATTCGCTGTATAGCGATACACTTTCACCCCGCAGGGACGAAACCTGCGCTCAATACTAGTCGGTCCGCCGCGCGATACGCTAGTGTTTCGTCGACCTCGCCCAGTAAAAGGAAAATGGTGTGTCAAATACTATAACTATAGGAACTAAGTCGACGCTTATTTCTTTTATCTCATGCGGTTATTGTTTTGTAGGCAGACAAGTTGACTCAAGAAGATCGGGACGCACAGCTGCAACCACTGTTACAGTCGGGCTGGAAAGTGCAAAGCAACAGGGATGCTATCGAGAAAGAGTTCCAATTCAAGGACTTCAACCAGGCCTTTGGCTTTATGAGTAGAGTGGCACTGCTGGCTGAGAAAATGGATCACCATCCTGAGTGGTTTAATGTTTATAATAAACTTCAAGTAAGCAGTAATTTCATTAAATCAATTAAACATTCATTTACAATTATAATTTCCAACCAAGATTGAGTTCAATGTCATTTTTTTGTGATTTACTGATTACTGTTAATGTAACAATGTGCAACTAAATATTTAATGATAATTAGTTTTGGTTCTTTACTTTGTGAAGCAACAATTGTTAAGTAGAATACAGATTTATTATACATATTCACAATAGAATCCAAAAAATTATACATTGGAATGATCCTGAGTCAATTAATCCCATATAAAATGAACCTACCAAAAATTTAATAAAATAAAATAAAAACAATTTTTTCTTCTTGAATAAACCAATTACAGGCTTTTTTAAATTGTCAAGGTATACCAAATGTTAAGAAATTAAACAGTATCTTCTTATTACAGGTTACATTGTCTTCTCATGATGTTAATGGACTGAGCAAGAGGGATATCAGAATGGCTACATTTATGGATAAAAATTTTAGCTAAGTTGCTTTCTTTGTAAGTGTATTAACAGGTTATCGCAGACAATATCAATAAAAATATTTACTCCTATATATTTTAAATGTATTCAGTGTTGTATGAGTGCAAGGGTATGCATTAAAAAAATTGTTAGAAACAAAACAATGTTTTTTTTTACATTTCTCCTAAAGTACGGTCTGCTGCAACTGCTGCACTATTATAGTATGTCCTACATAGTCTTAATTTACAAATGGCAACAATTGCATGCAATTGTGTAATTGGTAGGTAGCTATTTAAAAAAAAAATGGACAAGCAAGCTAACTTGTTATTGGTTAGGTATATTATGTACCTACAATTTAATCTTTGGCGACCCGCCGACTCCCATTAGATAAAGAAGTCAAATCATTTATTTCAATTTAATTACTATTTCATATTTTAGACCGATAATTTGGCAATTTTTTTTTGCAAGAAAAAGGTATTGCCAATTCTTTTTTTTTATTTGACTACCCACGATAATGTTATTATTTGTGTCTCATAACTTACTCATAAGTCGTGGCTTGATACGCTTATAATCAAATTAGTTCGTTTATATTTAAGTAGTAAGTACTTTGTCCGCGGATGTTGGGCTTTTCCCATAAAAATGACTCAATACCTGCGCGGCGTGCCGTGCGTCGCCCGGGGGCAACTCCCGATGCGCGGTGACGACGCCCCGACGGCGACCGACGTAAGCTTGGTGACCAGTGATGGATGACTAATCGTAGCTCGTAGGAGACGTAGGTACCTTGTATGCCGTTTACTAGCTGATTTCAAGACGAGCCGATGCCGTTACGATTTATAGTCTGCATTGCAGTACCTATGGAGTTTCATAGAAAGAACAGCTTGAGTTGAATACCGATAGATACTGTGCCGAGCGGGTACTGTGCGGCTTACTCTTGAAATCAATCCCGACCTCGATCGTATTCCAATCTGATTCCGTTTTAATTCCCATCTTCGGAAAATTGGAACTCTTGAACAAAGTCGAGATTGAGATTGGAATCGAGTACATGTTCGACTACACTGATTATCAGCCTGATCTAGCCTTTACCGACGGCCCGCGGCGATTCGTCGCGCTCCCGGTTCCGCTGTGGCAAGCAAAATAACATTCCAAAGGTGAAAAGTTTCCTTTGATTATAACGAATTTAACAACAGCATGTAATATTAGCATTATCTCATAAAGCGTTCTGTGTCAAGGCTGTGTGAAGGAAAACTGCTTTCTATTTAATAAGTTGATATAGACAGTTCATGTTCTACTTCACTTTAAAACAAGTCAAGGCTGTTAGTAGTGGTAGGTACCGACCTAGTAGTAGACAAGCAACGAAATGTAATAAAACGCCCAATCTTAATGTAGGTACAATTTATTTTTAAGTTGATGATGACTCTTCATTTTGTAAGGAAGTAGGAAGAAAAGTAAGGGTTAGGACCCTTAACTTTTAAATTAATTAGTAGATAATGTTTTATGTGATTTTTTTAATATAACAGGGACATGTCCGCTTGTCGTTAAATGGTTCATTTTCGAATATGGAAGTGCATGGATAGGCTTTTTCTATGGTCCTCTTCAATTCCAGAGCATGCGCCAATCCCTTCGTCTCGCATACAACTTTCATCTGAAAAAGTTGGGTTATTAAATTAATTTTCTCTTTCAGTCAGTCGCTCATATTAAAGTCACCTATTACGAGAATGGTACCAGAAATATTATTAATAGGTATCTGTTTGGTTTATTTAGCAAGAAAATTAGAAAGAAAGAGAAAGGCTTAACTTTTATTGGCATTAGTAATGTCACAAATATGCAAGGTTATATTATTGTTCCGTGTGATACGAATTTTTAGGTGTAGGTATGGATAGCCAAAGGTCCTCTGCTCTAGACTGAAAATTAGTTTGGCAAATAAGTGATGATTCTCTACGAGTAGCAATGAGCACCACGCGATTGTCCGATTAAAACATAGTCTTGGTCGCGGCGCCAAACAATGTACCGATCATCAAACACTCAGAATTTAAAACGCCATCCAATAATCAAGTGTTAGTAAGTACTATGATAGCATACAAATTTAGTAACATTTGACGATAGAAAGAATGAGTTTGAGTTCTAAGGCCTCATTTACGGAGACGCGGGGCGTCTCGCGTCGCGTGTGGCGTGGCGTCTCGCGGCGCGTCGGACGTTTTTTCTGTTTACGGTGGGGCGGCGCGTGAAGCGGCACGCATCATCGCACGCGTAAACACAAACTTATAGCAATATACGACCATGTTCATAGAGAAGCGAGACGGGAAGCGTGGCGGTGCCCGCCGCGGCGCCCGCGGCGAATCCTCTAGCGTGTAGCGAAGCACGCCTCGGACATAGCTTCATCGAGAATTGCCGCTGCGTGCGCCGCCGCGATAAACGCCGCGTGGGACGCGTCGGTGCCATCCGCGGGCTCGGCCGCAAAAAACGCCCTAATTCAAACAAACGCGTCTAAAATCGCTTCTCCGTAAACGCACTCATACAACGCCATATATTTGAATTCAGTGCGGGCCGCGCCGCTCAACGCAACGCGCGACGCCCCGCGTCTCCGTAAATGAGGCCTAAGATCTCGAACGTTCTGATAATATAAGGTTCCATTAAAATAGATGGACAAACTTTTAGAAAACATTCAGACCACCAAAATAAGTACATTGGTAAAAAAAATATATTAAAAAGAAAAGGCTTATGTTTAACTTATCACCAGATATAGTAACAAATAGCAGACAAAAGTAGTAAATGATCACCAAAATGAAACTCGCATTTTAATGTAAAATTATAACCAAAGTTTTAACACTTTGCTATCCTATTTAAGTAAAATGACTCCAACTAAATCATGAGTAACCCAAAAATAGTAAATGATCACCAAAATTAAACCAACATTTTAAAGTAAAATTATAACCAAAGTTTTTAAATTCTGCTATCCTATGTAAGCAAAATGAGTCCAAATAAATCATTGTTATCCCAAAAGTAGTTTTTTTTGGCATGTATTTAACGCGGCGACAGATTAATCTGAATTTGGGATTAAAAAATAATTAAAGACGGTAGCAAAAATAGTAGGTTGGCAGCTGCTGACGCCGGATGAAAAGTAGAAAATGGGCATTCTTAAATTAAACAACGGGGTTGTATATCAAGTACACTAATTATTATCTTTAATAATAATAATAAGGCGTAGTCGACGGAGCCCCGCTTCGCGGGGCCCCTATTTCTGTCTGCAGGGTTTAAAGGAACCTAACACGAAGCGGATGACGGGGGCTCGTTCGCTCGCTCCGCTCGCTCACTTGAGCCCCCGTCATCCCCTTCGAACCTAACCTGTCCGTGTCGGGGTGCCCCAAGTCACGAGCTCGCTTCGCTCGCTCTTGCATCCTAAGTTCTCAAGTTCAATCTTGTGTTTTTCTGGGAATGAGTCTTCAGAGATGCCTATAGTTGCCTATAATACAGTTTGTTATCCCACTGTTAATATTAGTCGCCATGTCATTATTTTTAGTAGCAAATAGATAGTCGCCCTTTTAAGTTGTTAGTCGCCTGGAAAATAATATTCCGTTTTTTTTAGTAGATTTGGTGATCATTTACTAAATTTGGTGGTCGAATACAATTTAAAGTGGAGTCGTGACTAAAATAGCTGGTACTATTGTATTTTTAGACTTTATTTTTCTGGTGTTAAGTAGATATTTTTGGTTACAAAACTAAGGGTATCAAAGCATTTTATGGTGGTCATTATATTTATCCCCAAAAGAAAATGCATTAGATACTTATAAGAAAAATAATCAGCTAACGAAAATACACTAATGTGCTGGCAATTTATTAATTTTAGGTCAAAATAAAATCACTTTAACGAGTGTTTTTTTTTGCTTGGATATCTTTGGTTAGACATACTGAGCGCTGTATTAAAATTTATTCATCTATTTTAATGCCTCCCTGTATATGTTTAAGTTATTACTATCATTCGTCATTGAAAATGTAGTCAAATAAATCGCTGTCGTCTCACTTGTTCTTATACCTAAGGGAAAAATCAACAACATAATATATTCGTAAGTGCGATTTTTTTAATAATTCCGTTGATGATGTTTATCACATATTGTGTCCGTAACGCAGAATTTAGATATGGATTAGATGGTAGGCTTAGAGAAATAGGTTACTGCAACAGTGTTCTGGCTGCGGCACTTTCTGACGTAGCTAGAGCATTTTACGGACTAGCTATGCGAAGATTTAGTTAAAGATTGTATTATTAGTTAAAAATTGTAAAGCTAAGGCATAATCACATGTGCGACAAAACCCTTTTTCTAGAATAAAAAAAAATCTAAACACACTTCAACAAAGTAATCCGCTCCGTCTGTCCACGAGTTGTCTTGAAAGTGACGATGAATATTGTAGCCTCCGGCTGCGATCAGTGACATTAGCTTTGATTTAGAAATCGCGTCGTTCCTTACACCAACCTGTTAATACGATCATCAGGTATGAGTCTACGAAAGGCGTAATTAAATCTCCGTTATTTTATGAATCTATGTAGGTAACGATATTGTAGGTTCTTACCCTAAACTTCACTAAACGCCCTTCGGCTGCTAATCCTCTTTCTAAACAACGAACCAGCATGATATTATCAACATTTCCTCCGGTTAATAAGCAGACCACACTACAAAAGAATTATACATATATATAATTATAAATTAGTATTGAAATGAGAAGAAGAAAATAAGACAATAGTCGTTGAAGTTTGCCGTCTGTCACACGTAATGCTATCAACATCACAAAATTTGTAAAAAACAAGGCAAAAAAACGGGAAATTAATGTTTTCCACTAAAGGCCTACAGTTTCACTGAATCGGTTCCTGGGGGGGGGGGGGGGGGGTATGGTGCGGGAGGGGTGTGGTGAAAGAAGTCGTTTATAATGTTTAGTATAAAAAAATACCACAAAATTAAAATCAAAAGCCATTTATTGAACTAGGCTGAGAATCAGCACTTTTCGAACGTAAAAATTACAAAAGACAGTCCCCTAAAACGCCCGCCCTTCACGACTTCCTAGTGCTTTACAATACAAGGTATACAAAGTAATTAACATTACAAGACACAGAACACTAAATTAAATTATTTGCAATAATCAATCAATAAACAAAGTAAGACCATTTTGGATAGAAGATTTAGTTCTGACGTGTGGATATGAATTATGCGTCACACCCTCCAAGTTTCATGTCTCTAGGACCAGCGGTTTGGGTTGTGTGTTGATAGATCAGTCAGTACCGGTTGCCTTTTATAATAATATACATAGATTACAAATTCAAATCAATTTTATAATATAAAGTATAACATTTTGTTTTTCAAAATCAGTTGTTCATTTGTTTTCCCGCCGTTCGATTTTTTTTAAATGTCACTGTTTCTGTAACCAAGGAAAAATCGAAATTGCACGCTATTTTCGAATACGAGTTCCGTCGGGGCACCAACGCAGCACAGACAGCACGCAATATTAACGACGTGAATGGACATGATACGTTTTTGATTTGATCGCTTCTGTTCTGGAAATTTTGATATCAACAATGAGCCTCGTGGCCGACCGGAACAACGATGAATTGAAAGCCATAGTGGAAACAGATTCATTTCAAACCATGTTGGAACTTGTAGCAGCCTTCAACGTAAGTGATGAATCGACTGACTGACTCATGACTGAGTGACAGATTCATTTCCTTCAAATTGGAAAAATAAAAAAGCTTGGAAAGTGGGTACCATATGAACTCGCTGAACAACAACAACGAAATGGCGTCGATGCACCGCACAACCTGCCGTCTCAAAACTATAGGAGTTACGACTGCAAACTCTCCGTCACCTACCATACTCATCAGACCTTGTTCCAACTGATTCCCATTTTTATTCGGAATTTGGATAACTTTTTACAGGGTAACTTTCAAAACCAAAAAAGCGGTGAAAAACGCCTCTAAAGCGTTCAACGGTTCCCGTCGCCAGGATTTTTAACCTCCGCTAAAATGACAAAAGTACAGACGCCAGCACATCAAGCTACTACAAACTGTCAAATTTCTTTCATAGATTTTCAACTTTATAACTATAACATAAGATTGAACGTTGATTGGGAAAATTTGTCAATTTCGGGTAGCTTGATGTGCTGGCGTCTGTACATCATCACTAATGACCAATACTTCGATTAACGAAATACAAAATTTTATTGAAGAAAATATATTTGATTTTTTCTATGTAAAACGGCAATTTCATATACACCAACCACCAACCCAATATTTCGTGTGCAGCTTGACATAACTTTCACCCCTCCCGCACCGCGGACCTGCCTCAGAAACCGTCCCAGTTAAGCGGTTGGTAGTCCTGTAGTGTAGTTATGAAAGAAATGACCTGCATGCTTCGAGCAGTTCCATCACACAAAAAGTAAAAAGAAATAAGTAGTAGGTAGTAATATTTCAGAGATTAAAGTTATAGACCAAAGTTGCTAGTCAAGACGATATTACATACTTCTTTGATTTCAGTTCTGGAACAAGGTTTCCAAGGATAGCCGCCAGTGTACAAGCTCCAGCTCCTTCCACTATGAACTTTTCTCTCTCTGATAAATGTAGCATTGCGCGGGTGATCCAATCCTCTTTCACTAGGAGCTTTAAAAGATAAAATGTTAAATAACATTCTTGACTTCTTTCTTCATTTTATTCAATACCGACAGACGTTGAGCGGTCCAAATTCCAATTTCCATAGAAAACAGCACTTTCCGTGTTCCAGATAATTATAAACGAATAATTAATATATATATATATATAAAAAAAAAAAAAAACTTATTAAAGGATTAAATTTAAGGAGTTACTTGCGGACTTGCCCATTCTTTCTACATACGAAACTACCTTTTGGAAGGGAATCTAGAATGAATTATATTTCCTTGTAAATTCCAAAGTTTAAAATGCCGTGTCTACTTGAAATAAGACTTTGATTTACCATTTTGTCTAGAAGTGGCTTTGCGGTGGCATATGCATTACAGCCGACGGCACTCACAGTAACAGCGTCGGCGACATTATTTTGTATTGGTAGTGTGACTGGTTCATCGTTTTCCAAAGAGCTGGAAAACGTCGGCGTCAGCTCAGGCTGGACACCCTGCGAGATAAATATAGACACAAGCACAAGGTAACTTATTGAGGGAATCAATGTCCGGCGAAAGCTTTTCTTTTTCGTTGGTATTGTTTTAGTTCATTGGTAGATAAAGTACTTAAACTAGCTACAATAGATAGCAAAAATCATAAATAACACACGTAAACAAGTTACATAACATAACTGATAACTTACATAAATAAGAACTGAAGGTTTTTGGTGCTTAATAACGGTAGCCATTGCAGCGGCTAATCCCCCAGTGCCCACTGGCACAATTAAAGCGTCCAGAAACGGCGTGGTTTCCATAATTTCTATTGCCAAGGTCCCATAGCCAGCGAGTACATGTGGATGGTCGCGCCTTAGAAAGTAAAAAAAAAACGATTTTAAAATGGACAACAGTTAGGTACAGAGTTTATTTGTAAGGTGTTTTTTACCGCATCATAGGTACTTATATTCTGGGGATACAGACCATGACAGTAAGGGTGCGTTTCCACAGAAGCGGAGCTGCGCGGAGCGGAGCGGAGACGTGTAGGAATCGTCCAATGACAGACGAGACGAGTGACGCGATGAGGATTTCAACCATTGTGATTAGTCGATTCCTGCACGTCTCTGCTCCGCTTCGCCCAGCTCCGCTTCTGTGGAAACGCACCCTAATCTGAACATAGGTTACTAGGGAAACTTTAGGAACAGTTACATGTGTAGAAGGGACGACCCTTTCATACCTAAAAGGTGAGTATGCCATCCAGCAGGGTAATTGCGTAACACTAACACACTACCAGTAGCAATGGATATCATTTTGACAGTTCAACAACATTCATTGCGTTATTTACGTTGTTGAGCAGACACATTTATCGAACATATAGAGCAATGGATTAGCAATATGCTTCGAAATTATTCAAAATGGGAGTAATAGTGTGTTACGCAATAAGGGTGCTGTTGTTCCTAAAATGAATATGACCCAACGTCGCGTCATCTTCACTTAGGATTTAGGTATAGAATAAAAATATTTTTCAAAAGTTTTAGCAAGTATCTAACGTCAACATTCCTTTCAGTCCTCCGCATCACGTGCACGCTATGCTAGCATGATCACTGATTTCCCAACTTTTCATTCACTGGCGCCACTTTCAAACTCGTCTTATACACTCATTTTTTAGGGTTCCGTAGTCAACAAGGAACCCTTATAGTTTCGCCATGTTCGTCTCTCCTTGCGCAGCTTAGCTCAGACTCTTAGTACTAGTAAGCTATATATTTGGCATGGAAATACATATTAATCACGCCGACCAAGTGGTAAATTATTATTATTTTTAATTTTTTTTTTAAATACGTTGCCCCACACTAGGAACAAACATTTAAACTCACATACACAAATAGCCAGACACGGAACAACTACTTGTAGGTCATACAAATATTTGTTCCGTGCGGGAATCGAACCCGCGACACGCAGCGCAGCAGTCAATAGCTTAACCACTGCGCCAACCGTGCCGGCGTTATAAATAAAATCAAGAATAAAAATATATATATATTTTGGGGAACCTCCTCTACACGTAAAGTGGGGATGTTCTTTTTTTCTCGTCTACCCCACGGTGTGGAGTATCGTTGAATAGATCTTTCAAAAATATTGCGGATTTGTGAAAACAATTTTTCGTTTCAGGGATCCGTTTGTGAAATATTAAGCTTTAAAGTGCTAATTTTTGTTAGAGTTAAGGTTCCCCTTTTCCTGCCAGTTAAATGGTTTTTTTTGGGATATGTGAAAAAATTCACGGTAGTAGCATATAGTATAACGAAGTTAAAAGGAAAACTATCAAAGCTAAAAAGTAGTTTTGAATGAATTGCCTATCAAGCACTTTTTATTAATTTTGGGTGTTAGCGAGAACGCACTACCATTGTTTTTATACAACGTGTAACGTTAAATGCGCAAAAACTCAGACACCCCAACTGATTTTTAATTCAATTGACCTATTTCAGAGAGAAAATACGAGTATATCATGAAACAAATTGTAGAGGTGTTATGTGTTATTTTAGTTTTACTGGCAATTCTGATAGTTTCTTGCGTCTGCGACGACGCTCTGTCGAAGGAGGAGTCGTCACCGGGCCGCTGCGCCACGATGGCTTGACCTATTAATAACTAGACACGGCAACGTTTTTAATGAAGATTTTTTAAAAAATGTGACCTGTTATTTTTTTTTTTTTGAGTTTATCGTGTTTAGACAGACATACAGAAAGTCGCGGCGGTGGAAATATGATTTATAATAAGTAGTGATGTGAATGAATGTAAAAATAATATATATGCATACCCATTGATATAAGTAAGTCCCTTGTCTCTGGCCAGAGCTCGAGCATATTTTTGAGCTTCCACCAAGTTTGCTCCCTGCACAACAACTTTCGCTCCATAGCCATGACATCTTTGCATCTTGTCAATGGCCAATGTGACGGGCATAACCACAATGACTGGGATGCTCATCTTTGCTGCGTGATAGCACAGACCTATGGCCTCATTACCTGTTGAAGCCATGACTACACCGAGCTTTTTCTTATCACTCGGCAAAAGTTGAAGAGCATTCAAACTGCCCCTTTCCTTGAAACTGTAATGAATGTACAGTATTTTAAGAGCTATTCAAATTATCCTATGTCCTAATGCAGGTCATGGTCAACTTAGTGTAAATTAAAATCCGTTTAGCCATTAGCGTCAGGGTATCCCATGAACGTCAAATCTTGCATTTTTTGCGTCAGTCACGACCGTAACAAGTTACCTTAGTGAATGACAATTTTATTACATTGTATTGATGATTCTTGTGATTATAATTCTGTATGGAAACCACATATAGGCAATAAATTATACCACATACTTGTTATCGCCTTTTCTGACGATATACAAAAAATGAACGAAATCGGCCGCGAAAAAAATTAGCTTTGCCCTACATTTTGACGAGTCAGGCGAACATAAATGTAGAGAACAGCTGTTTTTTTTTCGCGACCGATTTCGTCCATTCGATCCTCCATTGAGATCCTCTCAGTGACAGGGTCAATGCGGAGGCCTGTCAGTGTCCCAGCAGTTTGTTAGATAGGTATTAAATAGGCCGTTTATGCCATAAGAAAGGGTTATTAGATACGTACCTGCCAGATTTTTGCATGAATTCCAACTTATAATGGATCCCTATACCAAAATCTTTCTGGGTGTGTGCTGCCTGAAATTTAATTCTGAAATTAGGTATGGCAGTAGGCATTAGGTTCCTCGTAAAACTACCGGGCAAGTGCGAGTAAGATTTCCGTACTAAGGGTTCCGTCTCAAAGTTGCCCGCTTGCCGCGGCTTCACTTACTTTACACGGCCTATGGATTTCCAGTTCCGAATTTAAGGACAAAATTAACTATACGCTTATGATGAAAATACTTATGATGGAGTGGAGAGTTTACCGATTTGAATTAAATAAAGACTAAACGTTACTTCAAAATAGGTGTGGCCCTTGAATTTCAAATCCCGGATTGATTTCAATTCCCGGATTGAAGGACACACATACACAACTTTGCGGTTGAAAAAAAAAAGGTTCCCATACATCGTTCTATATCACGGTCGATGGTCCAACTGTAAATGTAAGTTTGTAATCGTGTTTTCGATTATCTGGAAAAGAACCGGAGTAACCGACATAGCCTGCAGAGTAAGCAAACTGAAGTGGCAGTGGGCTAGCCATGTCTGTCGAAGGGCCGATGGCCGGTGGAGCAGACGAGTCCTGTAGTGTGGGACGCCCCCCAGCTAGATGGACGGACGACCTAAAGAAGGTGGCTGGGGTAGACTGGATGCGGAAGGCGGAGGACAGGGTGTTGTGGCGCAGTCTGGGAGAGGCCTATGTCCAGCAGTGGACTGCGATAGGCTGAGTTGATTGATTGATTGAATCGTGTTTTCAACTTCATAACTCAACCCGTTCGTGAGAAAGGGGTCTTAACAGACGGACATACCGCTACAGGCAACTAAATTATCCGATAACTGTTCCGTTGTTTAACTTCATTCCAAAAAAAAAGGAGGTTATGCATTCGACGAGTTTCTCACCGATTGCTTATTTTACGGACCGATTAACGTAATTACCTTTTAATTTTTATTCTTTTTGAGATACGGAACCCTAGAAACTTTTTTGGTATATTTAGAATCGGCCAATCGGCCGACCCTTGTATTTTTTGCATACTCACCATGATAGGTGTGTTGATAATGTATGGCCGTATTCTTTGTGCTGCTGCCAGAACATCCTCATACTTGATTACCTTGGGATATTCCGGGTCACAAAATTCGTCGTAGTCTTCCTAAAAGTTAAGTTACATAAGTCACATCCTTTTTTTTTTTGTTTGCGAAGTGGAAAATCCTCATGAATGTCCGCCGCCCGGGGCAGGCGAAAGGGTCTGTCAGACTCTTACTGACTAAAAAGCACCCCGGTGATCCATCACACACCTACGCTGGGGGTCGCGGGAACCTACAATACTTCCGCAACCCTCGACTGGTCTGGCCCGCATCTGTCGACTACGGCCGGCAGCGACAGGTTACTGCCCACTCCTGAGATGAGGGCACGGCGCGGCACCTCCCAAGCGGCACAATCTGCCAGCGTATGCCGCGCCGTGGGAGGACAGGCAGTCGACGTAGTGGTGACACCGGGCGTCCGGCTCCCTGTTTATGCGACACAGGTACTTCCCGAAGCAAACACGCCCCGAGAGCACCTGCGTCGCCTGAAGCATAAGTCACACCCCGCCTAACCCTTCGGGTAAAACCGGTGTGAGGTTCCTAATTTAAAAAGTAATTAAGCACAATTTCAGCAGAGTCATGAAAGAACAATAGAGCATGCGGATCCAGCGATTCAATAATTTGAGCAAAAATATTCAAATAACGTCTCAGGTTGCACTTACATTTTTTCGACTCATGTTGATTTGTGTATGGAAAGGAAGGATGGTTTGTAAGTATGTATTTATTGTTTTTTTATGAATTTTGGAATTTAGAGTAACATATTGCCGGTGTTGTTTCTTACAAAATGACGTGACGTAAAACGTCAGACTTTTGTTAGAGGTTTAGGTTTTTTAATTTTTTTTTTTTTTTACTTTTTTTTACAAGGTTCTTTTGGCGGCTAAAATCGGAACTAACGTCGCCGTTTTATTTTGATAATACAAATCATCATCATCATCATCCGCAGCCCGAGTTCACCCGCTGTTGAGCATATGCCTCTTTTTCCAATAGTAAAAAGGGGACAAAAATTGCCACTTGCTCACTTCAGATGTCGCTATTGTAACTAGTCCAATAATTTGACAGCTACCTGTCACTATTCTTATTTTCTTCGTACCTAAATATGCGACTTCTTTTACGTATGTCCCGTTACGCAGCTGTTGATTACTAAAATACGGGGACCCATGTCTTTCCAAACTCTTCCAAGGAAAAATTGGAAATACGAAAATTGTTCGAGATTATAATTATGCTATCCATATGTAACCTGCAGAATTTTATGGGAGAAATTTATATCGCTACCTTGGGGTACAAGGTGATGCTCCCAAGAGAACAAAGTTCGTTTTCATAACAGCGAGCACTTGTATGTTACATTATATTAGTGCTAGAATTAAAATCTCTTAAGTTTGGAAGACCATCCTCGAGTTGGTCTACTACTCCAATCAGGTTATTCCTATCGTTTTACCCCCAGTTTTAAACAACCTATCAATCATAAAACGAGGTGCACCTTAGAGATGACCGAGAGACATTAATTTAATCCATGATCTTGGATATATGTATTGATGTCAGCGGTGTAATTGCGTAACACACTATCAGTAGCAATGGCTTTCATTTTGACAGTTCAACAACATTCATTGCGTTATTTACGTTGTTGAGCTGACAAATTTTTCGAACATATGAAGCAATGGATTAGCAATATGCTTCAAAATGATTCAAATTGAGAGTAATAGTGTGTTACGCAATTAGGGTGCAGATTGATCATGTGCTATTGTGTAAATGCTAGAATGACGGAAAATACATATAATACAGAAAACCCCGGGGCGTACCACTGGGGGAACGCACGCAATGCATTTTGATTTGTCTCCATCAGATTGATTTTGTTGGATTGAAACCATGGAATAAAGTGATTTGACAGATTAATCGTCTCAGGTCCGTCAAATGCTCCGTTGCTACACTGTCGTGAAGTTCATACTAAACCATGGGATCAAAGCATAGATAATATGGTTCAAAATGTCGTGGCTGGTCGAGGCTTAATTTGTTACAAGGTTAAATTGGCGCGTGGCCAAAATCGGAACTAACGGCAGTGGCGGACTAACCGGGGGGCGGAAGGGGCGGCCCGCCCCGGGCCTCCAGTCTTGGGGGGGCCCCAAATGCGTCCGCGTTCCCCTGATTAAATCCTAAACAAGACTTTAAAAATGTGCTTAGTACCTACATAATTTCATCAAGATATACTTCTTGCTTCTTGCTTCTTCTTCTTCTCGGTTGCATCATGCGAGAGGAGTTTTTCGAAATTAAACTAATTAAAAATGTCTTCGATGTATGTACAATGGGTCAAGAGCGACCTGTTAACCTAGCCGTGCTTTCAATAGAAAGAAAATTTTCCAAAGAAATCGATCTCACAGAAGTTATTGAGGATTTCAGTAAATTGAAGGCACGAAAACACATATAACACGCCAGAAAAAATAAAAAAAAACTATCTTTGATTTATTTTCTCTAAATTTTTTTTTTTTGATCGATTCGTATTTTATTTTCCTCACCCATATCCATTCCATATTGTAGGTATGTATGTTTATTTAGCCTAAATAATTTAATTCGAATTTAAATTTCACTTGCCAGATTTTAACGAAATAAACATAAACACTTATTTATACAAAATACAAATGTGAACTGAATAAAAAGCTTTTAAAACTACATTTTTTTAAAGCTGGGGGCCTCATTCAGCTTTGCCGCCCCGGGCCTCTGACGGGCTTAGTCCGCCACTGATTAACGGCATCTTGTTTTTGCAATACATTTAAAAAAAACAATTACACAAATGTTTACCAATAGCGTCCCCCTGTTAATGTCATTCGAGCGCCAAAAGAGCGCTTTGTAGCAGTCTAAACCAGAAAAGGTACCATGCGGTTCGGTAATATTCGTGATTCCGAATTAGTACCTACGAACGTCGAAGTGGCCGACTTCTAGTCGAAGCTTATATAAAATATGTAAATGGAATAAACCATAGATTCATAGATAAGACGAAGAAGAAATACGAACGTCGCGCCACAGTGTAACCCCGCAGAGGGAGCCCTTGGTGCCCTTTCTTATTCTAACTTATAATAGCTAAATAAAAGAAAACCAAATCAAGTTACAATATTTATTTTGATGGTACGAAATTGAGACGAGGCAGAAATGGCAAAATTGGCCGTACGTATAATATCTACTTCTGCATGCACACAGGATTCGGCGCAAGGCACGGGCCGCGTTTAACTCCCGCGGTTTTATCGGTCTTCTCGCCCATTTCTTGGAAGAAATATTCTTTATAGTGTTTCTTGATTAACTCTACCAAGTCTTTAGTATGCTCCCATCCTCTGGTTTCAACAATCACTTTTAACTGCAACAAAGGTGTTTCTGTAACTAAGTATATAGTCCTCCAGACCGTATTTCAGCTATGGCGTTCGACCTCAACAGAGGCCTAGCCTTCGGATCGGGAGATATTATAGTGCACAAGTGAGTAGGCAGACACAGCAGGTGCACTCTCTCTTCTCTCATAGTCTTCTCACTCTCGTAGTCCGACGGAACGGCAGTCCGACACGACAGTAACTAAGTACCTAAGTAGTAGGCAGTTCAGGAAAAACCATAAGAAATAGATGTAAGCAGTGAATGATGATTAATTTAAACACTTACTTGAACGCTGAAGACATCTCCTTTGACCCAGGCTCGCTCAGGCACGCAGTCCCGCATGGTGACGCCGATGTTGGCCAGCATGCTGCACAGGTCGGCCAGCCCGCCGGGCCGGTCCGACACCGTCACCTTGAACTTCACGAGTCGACCTTCTGCTGCCATGCCACGTTCTAGAGCACGCGATAAGGTAGTCGTGTCGATATTACCCCCAGAGCAGATTGTAATCACTCTGAAACATATTTATTTATTAGAGCTATTGTAGGATTTACAGAACACCACGCTAACTCTTGATTTTTGGTTGGCATAGCTAACAGAGAGATAGAAGTTAGAGAGTCGGACTAATGGGTCGGAGTCAGTTTTAAATCCTAAATTTAGGCGATGAAAGTTTCTTGGCTATTTTATACAATAAGACTGTTTTTAGAGACGGTGCCACTTTTATGTTGTCGGTTGATTCAACTTATTGCATTCAACAGGCTATAAAAAAAAAATAATAAAGAAAAAGGCAGGAGCTCATTGGGCATTAAAATTCGTCTGCATCGCTGTCAATATTCAACAGGCTATTAAATTGCAGTCTGAGTCTGAGATATTCGAGGAAGTCGTGGTGTCTAAGGAGCATGTGCAGCGCGCACAGAAGACAACGGTACCATTGCAACAAAGCTAGTTATAGGTCACAATTTCACAATCCTGGTGAACTTACGCGCCTTTACAAGTAAAAAATCTTCTGTGATGACAGAATTTACCCCTAGAAGCGGGTGGGGTTCTAGTCCAGAGACAGCTAGAGTGTTTAATTTAGTTTTCACCACTTACTTTTTGCCTTTAAGGTTAGGGAACAAGCCAGCCAAAATAGCTGCGATGCCAACTGCCCCAGCTCCTTCTACAACGACTTTTTCCTCTTCAATAATGTGCATAATCGCACGAGCCACCCAGTCTTCTCTTACTACAACCTATAAACAAAACATTTAGAACTTCGCACAAATTTTCATAAAAAATGTTAAGCTTGCTCTTCGATTATTTAACGTACTTACCATTTTGTCGACAACTCCTTTAAGGTTAAAGAACGTGTTCACTCCTACTTTATTAACAGATAATCCATCAGCAATCGACGGCTCCAAGTTAAGAAACACTCGTTCATTCTTCCTAAGTGCCTCTACCATACTGTTTGTATGATCTGTGACAATGCCCTAAAAAATGCAAGTAACGATTCAAGTTATCTTCAAAGTCAAGAGGACTCAAGTCTTTAATTTATTAAGTGTTATTATAGAGAGGTTGTTAATAATTTTGTATTTAGGGGAGGTAATCTCCGGAACTACCAGTCGAATTTGAAACATTATTTTTGCATTTGATAGCCCAGTTCATGAGGAAGGCTATATACTACTTAACATCACGCTAGGTCCCTAAAGGGCCGAGCAAAACGCGACGGGGCGGGTCGGGGGAGCAAGAAAATTCACGCGAACGAAGTTGCAGGCAGAAGCTAGTAAATAAGTAAGTATAAAGAATAATCAGATGATAACTCACATAAACCTCAGTGTCAGGTTTGAGATGTTTCACAGCTATTGCAATGCCCGCTAGGAGACTGCCGCCCCCGCACGGCACCAACACCGCATCCACAGAAGGCAGTTGTTCTATAATTTCAATACCAATGGTGCCCTGGCCTTCTATAATATTCGGGTGATCGAAACTGCAAATATAGAAGTTTACTAAGGACATATAAGTATTATTAAATTGAATCTTGTTAGGTACACAATTCATTTCCCTAAGATTCTTCAAGTATCTGGATCCACAAGAGTCCATTAGAAAAGAATAATTTTATTGGTCCATTGTTATAAAATTTAATTTAAAAATAATAATATTATATAAGGCACGGTTGGCGCAGTGGTTAAGCGATTGATTGCTGCGCTTCGTGTCGCGGGTTTGATTCCCGCACGGAACAAATATTTGTATGACCTACAAGTAGTTGTTCCGGGTCTGGCTGTTTGTGTATGTGAGTTTTAAATGTTTGTAAACGCACCCACAATACAGGAGCAATTCCTAGTGGGTATCATTTAAGCTATCACCAATTTAATTAGTTTTGTGTTTCTTAAATAATAGGGTTTGTCCTCAAAATAGTAGATCTGTCACCAAAATGTAGTCACCAAACAATGCAAAATCAGTTCCACAATAAATCACCTAAAATCCTGAGATATAAGGTCTAGTACCAAATAAATGTTTTTGTATGTATTATAATAGGTGTGTCCTAATAAGTATTTAAGCAAACTAATTTAAAGAGATCACCAATAAATCATATTATGTTACCAAAATGGATTAATGGTCACCAAATAACGTTTCCTAAAATATTATGAAATAAATCCATTTTTTCCTATTATTGTCTGTCATAAAAATATATGGACGCCTTAAAAATACACTTTAGACTAAATATTATATATTGTGCTACTTATCTTTAATAATAATAAGGTGTAGTCGACGGAGCCCCGCTTCGCGGGGCCCCTATTTCTGTCTGCAGGGTTTAAAGGAACCTAACACGAAGTGGATGACGGGGGCTCGTTCGCTCGCTCCGCTCGCTCACTTGAGCCCCCGTCATCCCCTTCGAACCTAACCTGTCCGTGTCGGGGTGCCCAAGAGATTTTTATTCCTTTGATCATTTTTTCATTAAAATTATAAATTGATGTATTAAATTGGTAACGAATACTATTAATTTAATATCTGAACGAAATAAAATGTTACTAGGTACTGTATTGGTGACAAAATATCAAATAAAAAGGAGTCGCAGTCAGGGATCGATAATCGATTTATTTGGTGACAGATCTACCATTCTGAGCACAGAGCTATTATTTAAGTAACAAAACTGTTAAAGAACGAAGTTTATATTCATGTAATGCAATATAATTTTATTGGTTATCGATCTCTTATTTTACACATATATTAACATTAATTTGATAATTCATACCTGGGAACAATTTTTGTTTATCTGAGAACGAAAATATTTCGTGGCGATAGATCTATTTATTAGGTGATACAACTTAATGACAAATATAAATTTTGGTGATAGAAAATATAGTTCCCATTCCTAGTGTGGGACAACATTAAAAAAAAAAGAATATGCTAACAGTAACTAAAATATTTAACATAGTTATTTGAACAATTATCCCCAAACTAGGCAGCGCCTGTATCTTGGGGGCCTGAGATGCATTGCCTTATTTTAATTCAAGACATACTTACGGTAAGTTACTAAATTTAATTTCAGGATGTTTGAAAAATGGACAGAATACTTAATTGAATAACAGTAGTGAACTATCAAGATAAAATCAAAATAAATTGAGGAAAATAAAATAATTCTAAATGATGTTATTGTGTAAGTGTGTGTGTTTGAGTGAGGGAGTGTACCTACATAGGTGAGTATGAGTGGTGGTGAGTGTGTAGGTGTGGGTTTTTGTGTGAAGGAACCGAATGACTTGAAAGGAATTGGTTGAGCCTTACCCATTAATGTACATCATTTTTTTTTCTTTTGCTTTGGTCATAGCAAAAAGTTTTGTTTCGGCCAACGTTGAACCATGTAATACTATTTTTCCGCCTTGTCTTTCTGCCTTGTTGACTTTGTTAATAGGTGCATGCACAGGCATGTAGACCACGCTGGGTATTCCCAAGCGAGTGGAGTGGTAGGCCAGAGCGCAGGCATGGTTTCCAGTACTAGCTGCTGCTACGCCTAATTTCTTTTGTTCGTCGCTTAGCAATGTCAAAGTGTTGCACACCCCGCGTTCCTTGAAACTATAAAAACTCTGTTAAACATATCAACTTAATTTAAATTGTTTTTTAATAACCGATCGAAATACATAAATATCTAGGATAGGACACACGCACACGCACACGCACACACACATACACACACACACACACACACACACACACACACACACACACACACACACACACACACACACACACACCACACACACACACACACACTAACACACACATTGCTGGACCATATACATATAGTATGTATCTACTGCGTTTAGTGGAGCGCCGTAAGACATAAAAATTGTAAAATCTCGGAATCCAGGGCCAGTCAATGAATCTTCATAAAAACTGTTCGACTGCATTGTTGAAAGCTCAAATAAAAAAGTTAAAAAAAAATAACTGGCCGATCTTGATTAAAAAAATTTATAACAACAATTTACTGAAAAATGAGAGGGACAAGAGGAAAAAAATGTTTAAAGTAAAGATTTCAATTTTATACCTAATAAATTATATTTGCATAGTAACTTTAATGTTAATTTATTAATATTTAGCAAAAAAAAAATAACGTGTTACAAAAAAAAAAAATTTTTTTTCAACTATATTTTTCTACATTATTGTTAATTATTGTCGTCGTCATCGTCATCGATCTCATTGATGTGGATTGTAGGTGAAGGATTAGTACAGCTGTTATCATTGCATTCTAAGCTAGCTACAGTGCAATTTATTCCACTTTTATATATTGCGACAATATTCACTTTTCTCTTCACTTATCAAATTTAAAATGGTTTTCTTGAATTTTGTTGTCTTGACGATTTGGACTTTCTTTTTTCCTTCATTTCATCCGCTTCTTTTTCACATAAAAAACACCTACTTTTCCAATCAAAGTCAATTGAAAGCCTTTCGAAGGTTTTTCTTAGGTGGAGAACATGCTGATGTGATGTTTTCTTTTTTTAAATGATCACTTATGCATCCTTTATTGATATATTTTTGCCTGCATACTGAATGCACGTAGACAAATTCGCGAGTATTTAAATACTGAGACAATCCATCCGCTCTTTCTGCAGAAGCAGCTTTGAGCATTGATATTCCTCTAGTTAGCTCTACAAGTTCTCCTAGTTCAGAGCTTAATTGAGAACTAGATCTGATTTTGTCGCAAATGAGGCAATCATTACTTTTATTGTCATCACTATTCGATGGTTCACTCATTTTGATAAGAGGCTGTAACAACAAATATTAGTAATATTAATAACTAACGTTTATACCTATCATGATTAATAATTAATATTATTGAATTTTAGATTCTAACTTTCAGCATCGATCTATTATAAAATAAACGATTAAGTATTTGAAACAGTTTCCATAAGCGAGTAATAAAAAAAAAAAAAAAAAACAAATACTTACTATCTATGCCACTATTTTCAAAGTTTGTAGAACACAATTATTTTATGTTCAGTAAATAACTTTTATCGTAGTAACTGCACAATATTAAATATATTATATCATTATCTGCCTAGCTTTTTCCCAACTATATCTGGGTCGGCTTCCAGTCTAACCGGATGCAGCTGAATACCAGTATTTTACATGGAGCGACTGCCTATCTGACCTCCACAACCCAGTTACTGGGTAATACGATACCCCTTGGTAAGACTGGTTGTTAGACTTTCGGGCTTCTGACTACCTGTGACGAGCCAGTACGCAAAATACGCGCATTGACGTGGAGTTGCGGACACCAGCCCGTGTTACCTACCTGTGACGACTGTCAAAGATCCACGAATGACAGCCGGGACCAACGGCTTAGCGTGCTTTCCGAGGCACGGAGGGGTCTCGATATGTAAAGATGGTCACCCATCCACAGACCAACCGCGGCAAGCATAGCTTAACCTGATCAATCGACCTGTGCGGCTGCTATTATTTAGCCACGGGCCCCTCACAATAATAAATATATACAAATAAACAAAAATCACAAATTTTTAGCTACGTATTTAGCCTAGGTAGGTGCAACGTCTACTAATCAGTTAGGGACCGCGTAAGCAATGCCCAACAGCTGCTGTTCTCCTTTCTATAATTCCCCCCACCCCTCACCTTTGTACCTGCAGTCCCTTGACGCCCAAGGACAAGTTTGTAATAGTCCTCCTTTTCAAAATATAACTTTAAACTAATAAAAATAAAAGAAAACTCCGAAAAATTAATAATTATTTTTTTTAATAATTAAAAAATTGAGATCGGGCAAAATATTTTTTTTAACATTTAACTATATGCTGTTAAAAACACATTTCAAAAAATTTTATGAAGATTCATTGACTGGCCCTGGATTCCGAGGTATAAATCTTACGGCACTCCACTAGTTAGATATATTTCACAGCAGCCAGCTGAGATACGGAAGTGTATTGAACTATAATAATAAATTCTTTGTTTTCGTAAGCAGTAGTTTTTTTTTTTTATTATCTAAGTAGTTATAGCATCGCATTGACACATTTTAGCGATAATAGTGTTATTGACGAAATTATAACTAAAAAAGTAAATAAATGTATTTTATAATTTAAAATGTACTTAAAGGCGTAACGGCCCCGACTTCGAACCCCAGGCAGGTACATTATTTTGTGTAATGTATTTCATTACCACTGCTCTCAAAACGGTGAAGGATAACATCGTCAGGAAATCAGGAAAGACATGTCTTAGAACCACGAAATTCAAAGACGTGACATCCACCAACCCGTCCTAGGCCCCGGCGTGGTGGATTATGGCCCACATAGGTACTCAGATTAATGTAGTACACAGAATTAGATTAATTTATTGGCGAGTACCTTGTGGCTGCGTATTTTTAAATAATGTCGCCATTTTCTTCATCCTCACACGAATAAAAACGAAAAAAAAAAAAAACTTTTACGCTAGGTTACGTCTTTTAGGCTAGGTTACGGTATTTTAGTAATTCGAGTTAATAGTGTAGGCGCCATCTTTACGGATACAGACGTCTTAGTGTGTGATACGTTCCAAAGCCTCCTAGACGACTAGCCGCCTTTAAGTACTAAATAGTAAACTCGGAATTCAATACCTAATGACCAGAATGGGTTTTGAGTTACAACATCATTGTAGGTATTTTATTTCGCGTTTACTATTAATAAAATATATTTTTTTATATTAAATAACTGCAAGTTTTACCATCCTGTGACTTGTAAGAATTCCTCTTTCATATACAACTCCATACCCAGTTTCTGCGACATGTGAGCTCTCTACGAAAATAAAAATGCAACACATTATTTTCACACCACCTGCTCGCTAACATCACATTATATGTCATGCAAACCTAACCTAAAGTAACTCATTTAAG
Organism: Eremobia ochroleuca; assembly: GCA_949629135.1. Lineage (NCBI taxonomy): Eukaryota > Metazoa > Arthropoda > Insecta > Lepidoptera > Noctuidae > Eremobia > Eremobia ochroleuca. Next base: position 7,699,273 of record OX451403.1, on the reverse strand, counting down.
CCCTAGGCTCTAGGCGGGCATTAATATCGTACTGAATTTCATTATGACCCGCTGGTCATTAATGTGGTTTGGAATTTGGAACGTCAACTGAGAAAATGGTATAAAAGAAAAATAAAAAAAATCTAATGTACAGGTCGACCAAATAGTTCTCACTTCATAGGTTTTAGTCCCTGACGACGAACAAATGTTCAGTTGCTGTGGCGCGTATACCCCCACACAACGAACAAAATTACCGATTGCTGTCCCCGCGTTAGAAGATTGGATTTGGGTTGACGCTCCATTGACGGTATTATTTACTGGCCGATTTTACCGCCATTTTGATTTTATAAAAAACAAAACAGCCTGTAAGTTTCACGCAACCCAAACGAGTCCAGAGTACAAAGATAAATAGTTAAGTACGCATAAAAACACTGTCGTAGAATCCTTCGTGGCGTTCAGTATTCAAAATAGCGCCCGCGACATTAAGACACTGCTTTATACCCTTAGTGAATAATCTACTAAGTATTATAGCACTGTGTGAGCCCAAACCCGCACTTAAGTCACGCTGTTCTGTGACATTAGTAGGTAGCCCATTTTTACACAGAAAAGTTTGACTGAAGTGTTGGCTTAGGTGACACTAGCTATAAAATAGTATACGATACGAGTGACTTGAGTAGTCCATTATTGAAAAGCCGTGCATTAATACACGTATCGTAGTGTACTATTATTTTGCACCAACAATTCAACTTTAATTTATTTTAATAATTGATTTCAGGCAATAAGTCCATAAAACAACACACTTTACAATTTTATACACAAAACATACATTATGCATACATGAAAACACAAAAAGTACAGTAAAACAACTTATTTTAAATATTGACGCACGATGAGTGGTCATCCATTGCCACATCATTGGACTGTCTATCCTGTCGGCTACTATTGCCACCAGGCTGTTAGAGCTGTCGCGCACTCGCCGCATCAGGGATGTTATCCGTGTCCGCATCAGTGCGTAAAAATCTGGCACGCCATTTTCCGCGAACATCCCCGATGCACTGTAAAAGCGCGGCAGACCCAATATAACTCTGAAGGCGTTATTGTATTGGACTCGCAGAGCATTGTACGAGCTTTTTGTATAGCTGACCCATAGGGCACACGTGTACAATTGTACATAGATTGGCAATACGCTCTAAAGAGTGTAATTTTCACCTCCCTAATACAACGTGCAAACCTACGAGCTAGCATGTTACATCGAACTGCCAATGCTCTGCGTTCCCTCTCTACGTCCACATCGTTGGACAGGCTATCGGTGACCCAATGCCCCAGGTACTTGAACTTTGTGACCCTGGAAAGTTTAGCGCCCCCCAAGGTGACTGGTGGGACACTATCATAACATTTGTTATCCGCTTTGAAAACCAGTAGCTAGCTCTTGGTCGCATTGTACCTGAGGCCGTGAGCCACCGCATACTCCTCACAGATGTGAAGAAGTCTATTTTGTGCTTTTCTATTCACCTTAAGGTTTTACGTGTAAGTAATGAGTACGCGTAGGTACTTATTACGTGTAAGTAAAGAGTAATGTAAGTAATGAGTAAGTACCTGCAACGGTGTCCGAACAATCTGGCCTAATATTCGTTTTGAAGCAGCTAGTACACCTTCATATTTTATCTTTCGGGGATTGTCTGGATCACACCACTCATCATATTCGGGATCCTAAACATGTTAAGATGCTTTATTAAAAAAAAAAGAACTTAAGTACAGTCTGTCAAATAAGAGCGTGTTGATGTTTACTTGTAAAAAAAAAGGCCTAATGATATTTTTTAATATATTAATATATTTATAACAAGTAAAAGAAAAATGCAAATACATTAATAAACTGTCCAGTCGCCATTGGCACTAATAATCGCCTGACATCCTCGAGGCATGCTCTCGACCAAATTCACAGCGTATTCTGGTGACAAGGATCTCCGAATGTGACGAATTCTTCCAAAAAACTTGTTTTAAAGTGAAGACTTTTACACCACGGAGTCTTTGCTTAATGTATGCCCATACGTTTTCCATGGGATTGGCGTCTGGAGATTGCGATGGCCACTCAAGTATATTAATGCCGCAGTGAGTCTTCCACTCGGTACAGAGTTTGATCTTGTGTTTGGGGTCATTGTCTTCCTGAAGAAACCACTCCTTGTTGTTTTTAATAAACCAACGTTTTGATGGGTCCACACGATACAGACTTTCATACAGACTTCTATAGAATTTTGTCTGTGCGACTTTTTATTGCACTGACATTTGTCTGTACTGCTTTGTTGTACAGACAAAATTCTATTGAAGTCTGTATGAAAGTCTGTATCGTGTGGACCCACCATTTGGCAGTCGATATCAAACACTTCTTATAAATTTCAAGCATTTTTCCGGCATTTAAGTTGCTGGTAAACAGGTACAGAGGACCTAAACCCTTTTTTAAGAAACAGCCCCAAAGGTGCACTTTCATTGGATACTTAACAGTTCTTTCCACTAATTTATTGAGAGAATTAGACAAGGCTCGCTTAATAGTAATATTCCCCCAAACAGAACACTCGTCTGTGAAGATAATATTGTCCCAATCTCGGTGAATATTGCTTCTTGCCCAAGCGAGACGTTTTTTAAGACGTTTTTCACTTAACAAACTTTTCTTTAATGTAATTCTATCTTGATCGTAGATGACTTCTAATAGTTTCGTACGATATATTTAAGCCTTTCTCTTTTAATATAGCTTCTCCTTTCCTCGGTGTTAATGTAGGATTCCGTAAAAACAAATTCGTTATCTGTTGTTTGATTCGCGGGGTTATTTTCCCTTTAACACCACGTTCCGGTAAATCATCAACAGTTTTAGTTACTTTATACCGCTTTACCCACTTACACACGAATGAAGTTGATTTTTTTCATGTATTTAGCAGCCGCAACATAGCTTAATTTTGGGCCTCTGGGATGAGAACTAAGGAATACTGCCTCGAAGCGAGACGCGTACGCTGCACTCATTGCGCAATACGTGATTCCCCGACGGAATATCAAGATCGACTGAATGTTTTTGATAATGCATGAAAGAGATGAAGTTCCTTTATACGTTTATAAAATCGAAAAGGCAATATCTTTTCTCAAAGGTTCGTAATGTTAAACGCGCTCTTACTTGACCGACTGTAATTGTTAATTGTTTGAAATAGTGAAGACAAATCATCTATCTCAACATTCTTGTTTGGTGATTGCATCTTTTTTACTTACTGCTACCATACCAGTTTTATTTTTCAATGACGATACCGGTATATTTCAGACTTGGTCCCATATTCATGAGTCCTTCCTAACCTTTGAATTTTTTTCTATTATTGCAAACCCGATGCGGCAGCGCCAGACTTATCTAAATAGGTATAGGTACCTACGCACTATAAATTGGGCATGTCGTGAGCCCTCTATTTTGCCCTTTGCCATCCTTCCTCAAACAAGGTGTCAAATGTGTGAAGCTTAAGTCTGGCTGGCGCCGGCTTTAGGCATTATAAAACATAGGGGAAAGGAAGGCAGAACGGATCACTTAAGCAAGAAAGGACTACTTTGAAAATAAAACTGCGTTTTATTCAACATGTTCGAGACTTTTACGAATCAGCAACATTTACTCTACGCTACTTATTAATTAGGCTTAAATATATTTATTTTTTCTGAAAGCTTAATTTGGTCCGTTTTACCTTCAAAAGCGAGGCACAACGGACTAGACACGAAGATAAAATGGGCTCGCATCGCATGATTAGGTTGTCAGAACATTTTGTTCACAGGAAAACACTGCCTTATCATCATCGTCGACACAGCCAGTAAAGGCACAATGTAACTACCAATAAGTGAAAATCTGGACATTAAACCTATCCTCCACTTGATTAATTTGGTTGAACCGAACAATGATAAAAAAAACTATTAAAATTGTTGAATTTATAAATGAAAAAATGTACACAAATACATAGACAAAATCAAGGGAGATGACTCTACACTATTCGTTTTGAAAATAACTCTGCGATTTCCGCGTAAATGCATACTGACTGGACTTTCATCACTATTCTTTCTTGTTATCCATTTCATAGATGTTTTTGGTTTACTGAGGTGACCTCTTCATATCTTTCAGTCCGTTCTACCTGGGTCCGTTTTGCCTTTTGAAATAATCCACATTAACTGTTAATTTCTGATCCTATCGCTATTGTTCACATCATCTGATATTAGTTTAATCACAAGTCACTTTGCATACTCAATCATAATCAATCGTAAGCCAAAACAAACTACAATAAGTCAATTGAAAATCGTCAAATTTACATCAGAACATAACTACAAATTTCCTTGCTCAAACAATGCTTATGTGGGTTTGCTGAGAGGGAGCATGAAGAGCTTCCTTATGATACAAGTTATTCAAGGATATCGTTATTCGTTTTAAAATTATTTAGGTGCACTTATGTAGGGTCCGTGTTACGTTAGTACCTACCAATCCCGCTATTAAAGGAAAAACGGAATCCGCAGCTTGACTAAAAAGTAACTTCTTTGAGAATTAGGTACTTACGTCTTTAGGATTCATGTTCGAGGTTTTACTGTTTTTCCGGAGTTATTTTCTTTTCTTTTTCTACTAATATGTATACATTTTAAACTAAAAATTTTTCATTGTGTCTAAAATATGAACGGATTAATTAATTAATTAAAAAAACTGAAAGTTCCGACATTATGCCTGTTTATGCTTGACAATTTAATTTTCACTTTATTGTTATTTCTGTCTGGTTGCTCAGTTTTAGACATGAAAGAAGGTTTGCACGAAGGAGGTTGACTGTTTGAATTTAATTTAAAGAGGTGACATTTTTTTTTTTGTAAGGATGAGGGACTTGACGTGACATGCATGTGGTAGGTACATACTGCTGCTCTGCGTACAAACGGCTGTTCATTTTTCGACTTTTCTACAACTCTTCCCCCGTGTGCTAACCGAAAGCGAGTAGATGCTGGATCGACGCGATAGTTTTGTATGAACTACTTACTAGCACTGCTCGCGACTTCCTCCACACGGATTTTGTACTTTCCCTTACGAACTTCAACACCTCTTCCACCCCTTTTAAAGGGTGATTTTGTAAAATGTATTATTACGATCTTTATTATTTACCTAGATAAGTATTTGAGACAAGTTGCAAGTTTAAAGTCAAAGGAAAACATCTATCATACAAACTATATTCTCCCTTTTTAATCCCAACGAGGGTTAACTTAATCGTGGTCAAGATACAACGTAAAACAGCGCTGCAATTTGCAAAAAATAACGAAAAAATCTCCTAGTTGAAATTTTGATTTTTAATAGGTACAGTTATTAGGTTGGTCGCGGCAAACGTAAGGGACTTTGATGAAGTTCGTTCAAGTTTGCGAGCGTTTGCAGTTTATTGCGCACTAGTGTGTGAGTGCATTTCATGAACAACAAGAATACGCACGCGGTTTCGGAATATCTAATAATGGCTGGGGAACAAGACCTTTTAAATTCATTTTCAGACTTCGACCAACGTGTTTATATTAAGTTTAGCGTGTTGCAAAACAAAAGTGCTGGTCTTATTCATTCTGAACTAGATAAATTATTAAAAAATCGTGCCTACTCCAAGTCAGTGGTGGAATCATGGTACCGCAAGATAAGGAACGGTCAATATGATATTTCTGAACACCATGGAGGTGACCGAAGTGACAGTGCATTAAAAGAAGAACGAATTGAGAAAATTAAAGAACTCATGGACATTTCTCGACACTGGTGCACGAAGGAACTTTCCCGACTAGTAGGGTGTTCCAAAACCACAATACAAAAATATTTGAAGGAAGAGTTGAAAGTGAAGAAACTTCTAGGAAAATACATACCTCACGAATTATCGCCAGATCAAAAAGACCACCGTATTTTAGCGTGTAAAGAGAACTTGCGAGAGCTCCAGAAGCATCCTGACCTAATTAAACGTACCCTGACCATCGATGAGACGTGGCTGTCGTTATACACTGCACCCCGTCGTGACCAGCAGCGGCAGTATCTGTATAAAGGCGAGACACCTGATGACACAGTAGCTGTTGATTCTCACGCCGCAAAAAGAGTGTTGGTGACTGCGTTAGATTACAATGGAGTTGCGTTCTACAGGCTTTATCCGGAAAAAAGCACCGTAAATTCCGAAATTTATAAAAGCCTACTGGAGGAAGAGCTTCCAAAATGGTTAAGAGAAAAATGTTTCCGACGCGCTGTGCTGTTACATGACAATGCACGTACACACAAAGCTCGCGAAGTTCAGGACTTTTTAGAAGAGAGCGAGGTGAAGCAATGGTTCCATCCGCCGTATTCACCAGACCTCTCCCCGCTGGATTATAATTGCTTCGGATATATGAAACGTCAGATGGCAGGGATTCACTACAGGGACTGGTCTGAATGCGAAGAAGCACTAAAAGCTGTGTTGCAGAAAGGTACCCAAAATGGTGTCTACGTTGGTGTACAGCACTTACCGAAGCGTTGGAAACGTGTCATAGAAAATTCTGGAAATTACTTGTAATTAATACAATACTATTATAATCAAGGAATCACACAATAAAGATTTGATGACCAAAAAAATCCCTTTTGTTTGCTCTGACCGACCTAATATATTAGATAGATAACGTTTTAATTTCGAAAAAAGAAAAAAAGTGCAACGTAGTACTTACGTTACGCCTAAATGTTATGAGGTGCCTTTTGACCTATGCAGTATTTATCTTTAATCAAATGAACAGTTTTAATGATCGTCATTCATATTGTGTTTAACTACTATTGTGAACGGACGTACCGATCGCGGGCGCGTGCTCTAGCCAAGAGTATTTTGCAGACGCATAACAACACCGTCGTCGCGGTAGGTGATGCTCTATGTCCCGAAGTTCCAAGTTCCCCAAAGCTTTGAAAGCTGCACGACTCTGTCTTGACCGAAATAGTGAATGGTACAGTCGCCGAATCAATGCTTACGTACGTATTGTGTAATGTTATGTGTAATTACTTTAGAGAACCAATGGGGAAAAAGCGTAATCTTTTCATTGCAATTTACGCTTAAATAATTCAATATTATTAACATTATGCAACATTGATAAGTTATCGATAAGAAACAACCTTGTTCTGTACTTAATTACCAAATAGTTGCTTATCAATAGAGCTGCTGTGAATGAGCGCGAATGAGATAGATCATTAAAACTTGTTTTTGCTGAACATACAAGCTGTGATTGCCAAAGATGGTTTAATTTCAATGTGTGTTGCAAATGCTGTGATTGTTATCATATCGAGAAGCTCTGCTATATTATTTTATTATTTAATTTTACATTAAAAAAGTGATTATAGAAGTCTACATGATGTGTTTACTTACAATTTTCCTGAGCTAAAGAATTGCTTGCCGGATTCATGCACTTCCAACACAGCCTAAGTTCTTCCGTTTCACTACATTTTTCCTTAGAACAACCTGCCGTGCGATTCTGTAACCATCTGACCGTGAAAGCTTGGGTGAAGTGAGCGTGGAGTGAGCTGTCATTCCCTAGGGATTAAGACTATTAAGTGCTCACTTCACTTATGATTTCACGGTGAGATTTTTACAGAATCGACCGGCTAGTTACATTCCTAACACACCCGGGATATATCTCGAAAACACAGCACAAATAAGGTTATTTTTTTTAACTAGGTACCTACTGATTTTATTTTATTCTTACACATTTGGACACGTCTGTACGAGGATTGGTCAAGTGTGAACTTTACAAATAGTTTAATTTTATATTAGGTCCCATTAAAATAGATGGACAAATTTTAGAAATCATTCAGACCACCAAAACAAAGACAATGGTAAAACAATATAATAAGAAAAACGCATTAGATACTTACAAGAAAAATAATTAGCTAACGAATATATATACCAATGTACCGGCGATTTATTATTTTAGGGTCAAAATCAAATCACTTTAATCAGTGTTTTTTTTTGCTTGGATATCTTTGGTTAGACCTACTCAGCGCTGTGTTAAAATTTGTCCATCTATTTTAATGGGACCCTGTATTTTGGGGATATTGGGAATGAATGTATGAAAAATCATTTTGGGGAACTTGGAACTTGGGGAGATAGGGCATCACCCATCGCGGTTTACGTAGACCTATCGAGGCTACCGCGATGACCCACTTACAAGTGCGGAAGTCATCATGAAGTGTTTATTACTTATAATTGTTTAGGTGACATGCTCGCCTTAAAACTAAATAATGGCTGCAAAAAGTCTATAAAAATAAAAATTAAAACTGATCTGGAAAAGAAGTTGCACGACTGATACATCCAGGAAAAACCGGACAGAGGAAACCTGCACAAATGGTACGTCAACTGAACGGCTACATACAAAGCTTGCAGTAACAGGTACAAGATCTGCAAGGACAATTAAAACAGACCGGCACCTCGTGAGTAGGTATTTGGTATCTTTTTTTTTTTTTGTGTGGGAAATTATCAAATAACTTCTCCCGCTCTGGGCGAAACGGGAGGGTGTGTCAGACTTTTACTGACTAAAACCTACCCGTGTTCCTACAGTTGCCTGTGCCAAGGGCCACGGTAACTTTTTGGCATTTCGTGTCCTACGGGGCAAATCTTCATGTGGCCACCGGTGGTCCATCACCGCCCCATAAGCCAAGTGTTGCCTAGCGGGGTGCACCACCGGTGGACACGGCTAACAATGGGAATCACAGATTTCCATCACTTTTATACAACGTGTAACGTTAAATGCGCAAAACCTCAGACACCCGAACTGATTTTTAATTCAAATAACCTATTTCAGAGACAAAATAAGTGATTAAAAAAAATGTAAGGGTTTTATGTGCTGTTTTAGTTTTACTGGCCATTCTGATCGTTTCTTGCGTCTGCGACGACGCTTTATCGAGGGAGGAGTCGTCACTGGGCAGCTGCGCCACGCTGACATTGGGTTGCTTGACCTATTAATAAATAGACACGGCAACGTTTTTAATAAAGATTTTTTGAAAATTGTGACGTATATTAAAAAGTGGTTCAACTAATTCTGCTCGTTATACTGATCAAACTATTTTCAGGTTTTGCGCATTTAACGTTACACGTTGTATATATATTGTAGGGGAGGGTCCCCTCAATAGTTTATCAAAATGGCAAAATGCAACTCTCTTTTACGAGTATTATCGACATATTTCAAGTTAAAGTTGCATGCGTAACTTAAGTATAAACGTTTATGCCGCTTGCAACAATGTGTTCGTAGCATAGCGGCAACGCTCTTGCTTATTGAGCGACGGGTCGGCTGTTCAAGTCACGGTCGAATAATTTTGTTTAAATTTATTTTTTTATTATTTTTATCAGTTTTAAATTAAACAAAAAAAAAAAAATATTAAAATTGCATTTATAAAAATAAAGAAAACAAAAATTGAAAAATGAAAAAATAAATAATAACTCGACCGTGACTTGAACAGCCGACCCGTCGCTCAGTAAGCAAGAGCGTTGCCGCTGCGCCACGAAGCCATTGTTGCGAGCGGCATAAACGTTTCTGCAACTTTAGTAGGTACTAACATATGGTTATGCGGACATAAATGTAGGGAACAGCTGATTATTTTTCGCTTTTTTGTAGATATATTGTCAGAAAAGGCGATAACAAGTATGTGGTATAATTTATTGCATATAAGTGGTTTCCATACTGTATAAACCCTCATACAGTATGGAAACCATTTATATGCAATATATTATACCCATGGTAATACGCAAAAAACGCGCTTGGTCGTGGAGTACCAATGTAAAACACCAGTCCTTTAGGTATACAGTACAATACAAAGATAGGGTAGGTAGGTACAATCAGTGACCTACATAATCCGACCCCACTTCCCCTCTTCTTCTTTGTAAGAGGGGTCAGATAATTTAGAGCACTGACCGTACCTTATTTACGCGAAATTTTTGCCAAAAGCTTCACAAAGTATTGCAATTTAAACAAAACAAATTATAATCGTATAGTAGTTATAATGTTTGCGTATACTGCTGTGCATATACAGCAGTACGATTCTGTAAAAAATCTCACCGTGAGAACTGTGACATTTTTTACAGAAGTGAAGTGAGCTGTCAATAGGGATTAACACTATTGACACTGCTCACTTCAAGCTCACTTCACTTAATACTAATAATACATAAATGTACGCCGCCATCTATCTTTATCTTGCGAGCGTCCTTGCCTCGCTGTCGCAATATTACGAATACCGACTAGCTTAATCACGAAAATAATCAGTAACAATTTTATTCTCCGAGGCAACGAATTGCTTCGCAAGGACCTACCTACACGAGCAGATCGAACTATCTAATACCCCAATATTGTGCCCGAAATATTGAGATACCTAAATAAAACAAAGTCTAAGTCGTGAGTGTCCAATGGTTCAGGCCTCGCCTTTCATGCACGAAGTTGTTGGTTCAAATCCCGACAAGTACCAATGTTACTTTTCAAATCATACGAGGACTGCCTTTTAAGTCGTGTCGTTCGTAAACCTCCCGCAATTATTAAAAAAAAAAAACATATGTCATTTTCATCTTTTTGAATTTAGAATTCGAAAACAAAAGAATGTTTTTTGATCGGTCGAATAGTTTTATTGTAGCGTCTATTCAAAGGTGACAAATCGGTTGTAAAAATGGAAATATCAAAGGAAAATGTGCGTGCGATAATTTTCTACAACTTTCAAAGGGGATTAACGCGACTTCAGTGCTTTGAGGAGATCACTTCTGTGATTAATGATGCAGCACCATGTCTTAGGACTATAGAACGCTGGTATTTAGAATTTCAACGTGGGCACTCCAGCTTCAGTAACAAGCCACGTGAAGGTCGTCCAAAAACCGCCATGACGCAAGAGAATATCGACGCCGTGCGGCAGCTAATCGTCGTAGATCGTCATGTCACGGTATGTCCGTGAAATAGAGGCAGCCGTGGGCATTTCAGGGACTACTATCCAAAAAATCCTGCACGAAGAACTCGGCGTAAGAAAGTTGATGTCTCCTTGGATACCACATTTGCTTAGCGACGACCAAAAAGCAGACCGTGTTAGATGGTGTCGCAAAACTCTGCAGCGATTCAACCGACGAGAGTCAAAACACGTTTATGATATGGTTAGTGGTGACGAGTCTTGGATATGTGCTCACGATCCAGATTCCAAGCAGCAGTCAGCTGTCTGGGTCTTCCAAGATGAGCCAAAACCAACCAAATGGTTGCCTCGTTTGTGGCAAAGGGTGGTCACGTCGCCACTATTGTACTAGAAGATCGCAAGACGGTTAACGCTGACTGGTATACCACTGTTTGTTTGCCACTAGTCATCACAGAGTTTCGAAAAAACAATTCAAGACGTCGTATGATACTGCACCATGACAATGCAAGTTCGCACACCGCCCGCGATACAAAGATGTTTTTGAGCACTCAAAATGCCGAAATTTTAGATCACCGGCCTTACAGCCCTGACTTGAGCCCTAACGATTTTTTACGTTCCCCAAAATTAAGCAAAGTCTTCGTGGTCAACGTTTCAGTTCACCCGAAGAAGCTGTTCACGCACACAAATCGGCCATTTTGACTACCCCCACTTCGGAGTGGAATAAATGTTTTAAAAACGGGTTCGAACGCATGCAAAAATGACTTAAATATAGCGGAGAATTCTTTGAAAAACAATAAATGGTAATAATCTATTAGATCGTCTATAATACTTATTTCAAACGACACAACATAAAAGGCAGCCCTCGTATGTACCTACTTTCTGAGTTTATCTCTGCCATTACTGGCATCGATGAAAGAAAAACTTTGTGAGGAAACCTGCTGTGCGATTCTGTAACCATGTCACCGTGAAAGCTTGGGTGAAGTGAGCGTGGAGTGAGCTGTCATTCGCTAGGGATTAACACTATTAAGTGCTCACTTCACTTATAATTTCACGGTGAGATTTTTACAGAATCGACCGGCTGGACTTATGGTTAATATAGGTCTAAAATCGCCAACCCGTCTTGAGGAAGCGTGCTGGTCAATGCTCGTGTCTTCTCTGTATGAGAAGATGGTTCTGTCTAACAGTGGGACAATAATAGGCGGATATTATTATTATTATTATAGGTTTATTAACCTGCAATCGGTCTGTTTATACAACACGTTAAGTAAAAAATAGCTCAATAAAGTAATTTCATAATGTCATCAGAATATTAATTTTCTTACCTATCACAGATATGTGGAATACCCTTACAAATATAAAGGGTATATACCTTACAAACTAAACATAATTATTTAAAATACACATAGGAAACGAATGAGAAAATCGGCGATCACTGTGGGAAAATACATAATTTTTGAAAAAAACGCCATTGTTAAAATTTACTGAAATCGATTCAGTAGTCAATTATGAACAAACTGCTTTGAACAAAGGTATTGCGTGTATTATAATGTTACAATTTGTTTTAAATATGTAGAATAGGTAAAAAATAACAGTTCACTTCAGACACCTACACTATGACACAGGAAAAACCAATCATCACACTTTGGCATCATCATTTTCAGATAGGTATTCTAGAATTGTTATTTGTCATTCAAACCTGCTCGTAGCCACGACCTACTTGTTTTAAAGGCACAGTTTAGACTTAAGCTGTGCCGATTAAGTTAGAATAATATTTTCTGACTATCGACTTCTACGTCTATTTATAACCTAGTTATAACCTGGATACACCTCTACACCGGGCCGTGGCACTGCCGCCAGGAATTAATATTAGTAAATAGTTGCAGTATATTGGCTGCACTACCTAAGTCAATCAGTTAATGTGACACTTCGTCCAAGGAGTCGGTGCTGTTCCGGCGCGGGTAGTCGTCGTACTCGCCCGCGAAGTCCCACTCTCGGTATGTGCTCGCGATCACTCCGCGCAGCTCGTCTAAGTGCTCAGGACCACGAGTTTCGCACACCACTTTCACCTATAAAAAAATTAAATCATGAAACTCGGCTTTTTAGAATCTGCTGAAAGTCGGTCTAAGTGTGCATACACACGAGCTACACGCGCCACACGTACCGAGGAGTTGTATGCAACTGCATCCGTCGACAACATGCCACTCGCGTATTTGAGCACCGTACTATAATACACGAGAGACACGTTGCCTTGCTTCTGTCGTCGACGCGTGTCGCTCGTGTATATGAGCATTTAGTCGACCAAAGAACTAGATCTTTACCCGAACACTGAAAATATCGCCGTGAACCCAAGCGCGCTCTTGGATGATGTCTTTGATGGAGACGCCGGTCGAAGAGATGAGCTTGCAGAGCTCCGCGATGCCGCCGGGTCGGTCGCTGACCGTCACCTTGAACTTCACGAGGCGCTGCTCCGCGGCCAGGCCTCGTTCCAGACACCGGCCCAGGATCGTCGTGTCGATGTTACCGCCCGACAGAATACACACCACTCTGAAACACACAATAAGCTTACTCTGCAAATGGTTTTCTTGTTTGATAAGAGGCGCTCATAGAGGCGCTGATAAGAGGCATCATTAAAAGCACTAACTTTTTGCCGGCCAGCTCAGGCACGAGTCCAGCCATGATGGCGGCGACGCAAACCGCCCCCCCTCCCTCCACCACGTACTTCTCCTGCTCGATCAGGCGCAAGATGGCGCGAGCAATCCAGTCCTCGTTCACAGTGATCTGCAATCAACAATCGGTTTAGCATTACCTATGTCCAACTTAAGTTAACCTTATCATCTAACCATCAACCACACCAAAAAAAAAAGACAGAAAACAGACTCACTCAGGACGATATAATAAGAATACATTGAAAAGCATTTTGTTCTAATAAGAATAATTATAAATTATCAACACAAAACGGATTTTATTAACAATGGTAACGCAATAAAGTTGAAAATGATTCGATTTCTCGTTTATACAAAAATACAATACGTAGCCGATTGACGTGGATACCAATATATAAATTAACGCATAAATATATAACGCAAAGTCTGAAACGCAATAAGCTAATGCGTAATTGTGAGGTTTTCATTAACTGATAGATAAAATTGACGGCACGATTGGCGCAGTGGTTAAGCGATTGACTGCTGCGCTGCGTGTCGCGGGTTCGATTCCCGCACGGAACAAATATTTGTATGACCTACAAGTAGTTGTTCCGAGTCTGGCTGTTTGTGTATGTGACTTTAAATGTTTGTAAACGCACCCACAATACAAGAGAAATTCCTAGTGTGGGGCAACGTTTAAAAAAAGAAAAAAAAGAAAATTATTTTTTATCATAACACATCCAGATGGGTGCCACTCTGTCCTGTGGGTAGACAATTAAACTTTTATCTAAGCACATTGGCGCCGGCGCCGACTCCATGGGCCTGGGCACGGTAATATTATAATATTACCGTGGCCTGGGGATACACGAGCTTCCGCTGAAATTATATTATCAGCAGGGCTAAGCCCCCTCAATATTATATGTGCAGTTGTACTACTTACTTCAACTCATGAAAAATATTTGTTAAAAGAAAATCTTACCTATTCATATACCTATCATATCTGAGGCGGGATGCTAGAATGTTACTGCTGAAGAAGGTTATTTTTAGGGTTATACAATAAACGCGACCATGAACTGTAGAAGTAGCGCGTGCACGGGGAAACTGTGGGTACTTACCATTCTGTCGACATGGCACTTGACGGTGGCGAAAGCGTTGTACCCGACGGTGGGCACAGCCAGACCGTCCGCTAGCGTGGACCTGATCTCCACGCTCATCGGCTCGTCGTGCTTCATCGCGCACTGCATGCTGGGACACTTCTCCGTCTCTACGCCCTGGATCCCAGTCACAGTATTATAATCATTAAAAAAGACGGACAGTTTTGGGAGGATTAGATAGGATTGTGTGGGTGTGTGGCTCAATAACAACTACGCAGTTCGATAGATATGTATCTATTTTCCGCGCCCTAGCCATTGGTCTGTCAGGTCTGTTTTAAGCAAGTAATACATAAATGCAAATTGCTTGTACTTTGTCGCGAGTTCTTTTTTAGTGAAGTATACCTAGGACAAAACATAACCGCGGCGCCGCACCGGGCACTATCATCATCACTCGGCAATACCTACTTTCTGCGGACGATGTGATGTCAATGTCATTCCGGTATCATATCATATGCTATAGGCGAACTGGCGAAAACTGCTTTAGGAAACTGAAGCAGGATCGATTTGTTTTTTCTATACTCCAACATAGAGCCCTGTATTTGCAGACTATCAGCTCTATCTTTCAATTACGTAGTGTACAAATGTTTACCTAATAAATACGTTATCTACTTACTATACTACATATTAGGTACAGACGCCAGCACATCAAGCTACTACAATCTGTCAGATTTATTTAATAGATTTTCAACTTTATCGCTAATGCATAAGGTTCAAAGTTGATTGGGAAAATCTGACAGTTTCGGGTAGCTTGATGTGCTGGCGTCTGTACATAGGTATAGCCAACTGCCAATGTATAGGTTATCTCTGTTATCAGTCAGAAAACCC
The DNA here is from genome assembly GCA_949629135.1 of Eremobia ochroleuca. Classification (NCBI taxonomy): domain Eukaryota; kingdom Metazoa; phylum Arthropoda; class Insecta; order Lepidoptera; family Noctuidae; genus Eremobia; species Eremobia ochroleuca. The sequence goes on along the minus strand of OX451403.1, from coordinate 7,683,788 downwards.
AGAATCTCGGATCAATAGTGAGCTATTGATCTGTTGATCTGGGATTCGGGGTTTTCCTAACGAAAGCAATATACTAGGTACCTAAACTGTTACTATTTACACTAGGTACTCAATTAAAAAAACTATATTAATAAATACAAAAACAAAAGGATATTTAGGTGTCAAAGTGCTCGTCCGCATCGCTGTCATCCGGAAACGTGCCCAGAAGACTGGCAGCTAATTCTTTGGTCAAAGAACGACCCAGCCTTCTGGTCACGTGAAGTGTCGATCAGCCGGCTAGAAACTTCTTTAAAAAGGAGACGCGCACTCGAACCGAGCGTTTCAACCCCAAACTGCTCAAAGCTGTAGTTACCCATAAGGTTACAGTATTTGCGCCGCTAGAGGATCTCCTCAGCTGCAGCAGCGGCGCCAACATAGCCTGCCGTGCTAAGAACATGAGATGGCGCAAGGGTTTCGACGCAGGTTGCGTCCCACACCAGAGGCCTACCCACCTTCCAAGGGAACAACGTCATGCGTCTGGTCTCTTTCCATCGTCCTGTAACAAGCCGTTTGGTTCTAATACCGCTGGTACGCCGGCGGTGACAAGGGCTCGACGAATAATATCGTTGAAAATAAAACAAGACATAAGAACGAATTACAAAATAAGCCAACTACGTGATAAGAAAAAGTGTGAGCCAATGTTGTTTGTTGTTTGTTTATCTGTGTAACCTTTGACTTCGTTTAGACCTAGCGCGCACCACGGTTTTGCTTTTTGCGACATGATTTTAGAGTCGCACTGTGTGATATCGCAGAAAGTACAGTGCACACACTGCGATAAATAAATCGGTGGTCATTGCTCAGTCTCACCATGGATTCGGTACAAGTTGCTTGTCTCTATTTACTAATTGTAAGAAATATTTATTTTATACTTCAAGCACATAAATGTACAAAGGCGGACTTAATGCCATAAGCATTTACTACCAATATTTGTGTGATGCAGGGACAAACAAAATAATAATGTTTTGACAACTAAAATATTAGTTTTGAAATTACATAAAATGAATAATAGAATTAGTATAACAAAATATTATTAAAATCTCGATTATGATTGTAAATGTTTGCTTAGTCAATTCCTAGCATCAGTGGGATGACACTGACAGCTCAGTCCACGCAAGTTTTCACGGTGAGATTTTTACAGAATCGACATGCTGCATGTCCATAACAACTAATAGCTAATTAATAAATAAAATTAACAAAATTATATCCTAACTTAATTAAAACTATTCACAAAATAAAATATGGCGTCGAAATATTCACCCGCATCCCTATCAACTGGTAACGTACCCGAGAGACGGCGGCATTACTACGTTGTATGGCCATGCTTCTTAGCCTTTGGCCAAGGTAAAATCCACGGTCATTGTAAGTAGGTATGTAGAGACACAAAGACAGGAGACCGAGATATTACCTACTTTTCGCTGAGACAAAGGGGAGGGGCGTAGTGATTTTAGAAGATAGTTGGGGGAGGCGCGTATATGCTGAACTGTACGATGAGGAAGTGATAAATCAATGCCGAGGGCTATAAACTGGGTTTATCAAAGAAACCTATACATATACAATGTGTAACATTAAATGCGCAAAACCTCAGCCACCCCAACTGATTTAAATTCAATTAACCTATTTCAAAGAGAAAATAAGTCATTTAAAAAATTGTAAAGGTTTTATGTGCTGTTTTAGTTTTACTGGCCATTCTGATCGTTTCTTGCGTCTGCGACGACGCTTTATAGAGGGAGGAGTCGTCACCGGGCCGCTGCGCCGCGCTGACATTGGATTGCTTGACCTATGTATTAATAAATAGACACGGCAACGTTTTTAATGAAGATTTTTTGAAAAATGTGACCTATAATAAAAAGTGGTTCAATTAATTCTGCTCGTTATTCTGATCAAACAATTTCCAGGTTTTGCGCATTTAAAGTTACACGTTGTATAGGTAGGTACCTATCTATTAATTTGCACTAGCTGGAATTGTTTTGGCAGATTTCTCCGAACATCTATTTCCAAACAAGCATGACTTAACTTAGTCTTGGTTGGCCATCGGAATGCTCTCACCCACTAGTTAGTACCGAGTCTGCACTCTTCACTTTGGGAAGGAGTGGGCCCAGTGACGTTTGGTGGACATTCGAATTTATGTTTCAAGTGGAATGTACCGTTTTGTGATCAAACGGTACATTCCACTTGAACCAAACATTCGACTCAATTTTTCGTTAACTATTTATTTTATGGACTTAACCCTACAGAGCATGATTTTTCTTATTAGCTTAAAAAAATACACTAGCCTGCAAATATGATGCCATTTCTCGAAAAAATATTTACAAAAATCATAACTCAATAGAAAGGTATGTTTTTGTGTATGACCCATATACAGCGTGTAACGGAAGGGGGGTATCAACCCTGAAGGAGGTGAATGTGCTCATGAAACTCAACAACTTTCCCCAAAGAACATAGGTCGAAATATGAAAAAAAAATTTGGCCCTCCCTTACAAAACTGACTACCAGCTGATTGATTTACTATGGGATTTACTATGTTCTTTGGGGAAAGTTGTTGAGTTTCATGAGCACATTCGTCTCCTTCAGGGTTGATACCCCCCTTCCGTTACACGCTGTATAGCACGTCACGCATTAATGTGAATTTGTGTTACGTAGTATCAATGAAATTACAAGATTACACGTAAAATGACAAATATGAACATGAACTTACCTCTACTAATTATTTCGACACTGAAAAATTCAATTTTATAATTTTTTTGGTATTATTATACTCAAAGTACACACCTACCGATTTGAAGAAAACATAAATAGTTAAATGTTTATTCAGATCTATCCAAAATATTTGGTACTAAATTCGAAACTCAAATACATAATAGTTAATCTTGTCAACACTAGATTACGCTACTTGGATCGATTTTTGAAATATAAGACATTTTTCGGTATGTCCCATATGTGGGACACTATGCTCTGTAGGGTTAACTCTCTAGCATGTCGAGTTCTGTCCACGACCATAATGATTAGATCATAACGAGATGATCAATTTCAAGGCATTTTGATAGACCCTCCTTTGGACAAAAAACATTGGATCATTAACATAAATAATCTAGAAATAGATAGGAATTAGCCTCAGACCTCAGATAACATTTGTATTAAACGAACCACATCTAGAACTGTAGATACGTACTTTTGTGTTTAATTTTGAAACTTAGTTAGGTACCTTTACTTTTTAAGGTTCCGTAGCCAAATGGCAAAAACGGAACCCTTATTATTTCGTCATGTTCGTCTGTCAGTCTGTCCGTACGACCGGATATGGATGAAAATTGGACAGAAGGTGTATCTACGCTCCGCTAAACAAAGACGTAGTAAAAAAAATATTAGGTCTTTACCTATGAAATTGCCGTTCTGCCGTACTGGTCATTTCAAATCAAAATAATTTTTGTTTGGCTAAGAATTCTAATTTCAAATTAATTTTATTTTAAAAACATAGAATTTTGTTTCCAAAAGTAGTAATTTGTTTATTGATTAGTGTTACATTTTCATCGCATTTCAATCTTTTTCGTCATCATGGATACGTTAAAAATTCGAGTAATTATAGAATATGAGTACCGTCGTGGCAGCAACGCGGCACAAGCGGCACGCAACATCAACGACGTTTACGGAGCTAACACTACAAACCAACGCACCACCTGTTATTGGTTTGCTCGCTTCTGCTCTGGAAATTTCGACCTGAAAAATGAACCTCGCGGTCGTCCGAAGACTTTGGTCGACAGTGACGAATTAAAGGCGATTGTGGAAGCTTATGATACACAATCTACGGCTGAATTAGCAGCAGCTTTCGACGTTAGCGTCAAAACAATATTGGTCCATTTGCGTCAAATTGGCAAGGTAAAAAAGCTTGACAAATGGGTGCCCCACGAACTCAATGATCGCCAGCGCGAAGTACGCGTCGAGACGTGCCTTACACTGCTCAACAGACACACAAATGAAGGAATTTTGAACCGCATTGTTACCTGCGATGAAAAATGGATTCTGTTTGATAACCGCAAGCGCTCAGCAAGTTGATTGGATCCTGGTTCAGCACCTAAACAATGCCCTAAATGAAAACTTACCCCTAGAAAAGTGATGGTCACTGTTTGGTGGTCTAGCGCCGGTGTGATTCATCACAGCTTCTTACCAAACGGGGTGAGCATTACTGCAGATGTGTACTGTGAAGAACTGAACACAATGATGGAGAAGCTGGCACATCTCCAACCAGCATTGGTCAATCGCTCGTCTCCGCTGCTCCTGCACGACAACGCGCGACCTCATACTGCACAGCAGACGGTCTCCAAGTTGCAGGAACTGGGGTTGGAAGCTCTCCGTCATCCGCCCTACTCACCAGACCTTGCGCTTACAGACTACTACTTTTTTCCAGAATTTGGATAACTTCTTGGCGGGAAAAAAATTCAATACCCGAGAGGCAGTACAAAATGCCTTTGAAGAATTTGTTGCCTCCCGTCCAGCTGATTTCTTTAAGAAGGGCATCAATAAACTGCCACTGCGTTGGTAAAGATGCATTGATTGCATGGGTGATTACTTCGATTAATACAAATAAAAAATACGTGAAAAAAATTCGTTTAAATTTTTTCATACAAAACGGCAATTTCATAGGTAAAGACCTATTAGTTATTATGAGTTTCAAATATCGAAGAATACTCGCAATAAGTATTTAAGAATGTCCTATGGGCAAATGAGTCCGAGATTGAGAAGTCGAAATTAGACCTCTGTAGTTATTTATGAAGACGGAAAAAGCACTTACGTAGATAAGGACGTGCGGCTTGAGGTGTTTGATGGCGGTGGCGACGCCGGCCAGCAGCCCGCCGCCGCCCACCGGCACCAGCACGGCGTCCACCCCCGGTACCTGCTCGATGATCTCCAGCCCCACCGTGCCCTGCCCCGCCATGATGTGGGGGTGGTCGTAGCTGCCTCAACAAGTGTTCCGGGTTAGAGTGAAAATAATAATATATAGGGTGACTGGTAATTAGTGACCGATACTTAAACACATGATTCTACTCATCATTACAAACAACTTTTACTATCGGACCAAATCCGAAATGGCAAAAAAAAAAAATCAGCTGTTCCCTACATTTTGACGACTCGTACGAATATAAATGTAGGGAACAGCTGATTTTTTTTCGCGATTTCGGATTTGGTCCGATAGTAAAAGTTGTTTGTAATGATGAGTAGAATCATGTGTTTAAGTATCGGTCACTAATTACCAGTCACCCTATATTTATTGTATTTCACAATATGAACTTAGATGGTAGGTTTTACAAAGACATTCATGATCATTGTTGACCCTAAGCAAGGTTTGTTTCGCACGTATCTAACTTTTGAAAGAAAGAAAAATGTGATTATTGGTTTTACAGCAAAAAAAAAAATACACCTTATAACTGTAAATAACAGAAAACAAATCTTGTAATGCCAAAAGGGTATCTTTTGTTACACACGGATAAACACATCACGTTCATTTCCCGTTTTAGCTGACCTTGCACTTTATAGGTTTTTCGTACAATCAGAAGTCAACTTATACTTGTTATGTATAGCTTGATGTGTAGCCGTGCATATCTAGGTACTTTAAATAAAAAACAAAATAAAAAATATTTTGCGTACACTTATAGCCTGGCGGGAAACTTGAGACGCATCCGCGTCGGCACCGAGTCATGCATCAAATAAAAAGTACAATACCTTTTCATAATTAACATAGAGTTATGCAAAGATTTTTTGGTGCCTGAATGATATTGACAGGGGGCGTTGTTGGTAAACATTTGTAAAATTGTCACAGATTTTGTATTGAAAAACAAGATGGTGGTGTTAATTCCGATTTGGCCACGCGCCGAGAGATCCCTCTACCGTTTTAACTAATAATTTCAAATATCATGAATTCTTGATCCACCCTGCCTATTAAATTAATGAAAAAATACTGAACTCACCCATTGATGTAAGTAAGCGAGTTATCTTGGGCCATACTCATGGCGTGGTATTTAGCTTCCTTCATGTCGTGTCCATGTATGATGACGTTGGCTCCGAAAGAGCGGCACTTTTCTATCTTCATGATCGGAGCCACGTTCGGCATCACGACGGTGGCAGGGATGTTGAGTTTGTTCGCATGATAACTCAAGGCCTGGGAGTGGTTACCGAGAGATGCGGAAATGACGCCGCGAGTTTTACTATCCTTTGATAGTAACAACAGGGCGTTTCTCGCACCGCGTTCTTTGAAACTGTGGGTAGATAAATGAACACCGTCTAAGGCACCTACTGATAAAATAGGTGCAGTTTTCATATTTTATGTGTCATCACCTATGTCTACCTAATTTTTGTGTTAGGTAAAAGAAATTAATAGTAAAAAAAAATATATATACCTACTCTACCGTACATCTGTGGTAACACTTTGTCAATGTCTGCAACTTTATGTTATAACAGTGTGGGCGATTTTCATCGTTGCCTGTACGTTTATCTCACGAAGCGACGTACAGACGCCAGCACATCAAGCTACTACAATCTGTCAGATTTCTTTAATAGATTTTCAACTTTATCGCTAAAGCGTAAGGTTCAAAGTTGATTGGGAAAATCAGACAGTTTAGGGTAGCTTGATGTGCTGGCGTCTGTACCTACGGTCCGCATTGTTTCTGGGTTCGTAAGCTCGGGAACGCTCAGGAACCACAACCCGATTCAAATGTATGGCAGCTCTGAAGTGCGCTACTCGCTGCGCAGTACTTCACTCCTTATCCCCGCTGACAGGTGAATATGTTACTGCGCAGCGACTCGAATCATGTTCTGTATTGGCCGAGCAGCCTCCTTGTACAGACGCCAGCACACCATGCTACCCGAAACTGTCAAATTTTCCCAATCAACTTTGGACCTACCGTCGAACAGGGTGACTATGTACCTGGCAGGTGAAAATGTGCAATGGGGGTCTTAAGTTATGCTTTGATTGAATCTAACTCAAATGGTGATGTCTCTGCATCACCCTAAGGTTGACTGGTAGAAAATGCCTCAGGCATTAAGTCCGCCTTTGTACAGTACTTTTTTTACTTGTGCATAAAGTTTTAATAAATAAATAATAAATGTGTTTAACGCCAATTTTTAAATCACTAATAGATTCACGAGATATTACGAATCTATTAGTCATATGGCGTTAAACACATTTGAGTTAGATTATTAATTGCACATTTTCACTTGCCAGGCACATAGTCACCCCGTTCTACTGTAATACTTTTGCGATAAAGTTGAAAATCGATTAAAGAAATTTGACAGATTGTAGTAGCTTGATGTGCTGGCGTCTGTACCTACAGAAGTATCGACACAGCGGCAATGTGCGCGGACATCTACGATTCTACTCATACAATAAATTAGAATCAACAATGCTTCGTGACATAACGTAGGTACCTAATAGACATCATGTATCAGAATGGTGTGGTCTTATTTGAGGTTACGGTACCTACAGACCATCAAACTGAACCACTTTCTGCATGGGGCCAAAATCATAATCGCGAAAAAATAATCAGACGGCTAGGTGTTGAAGTTTTGTATGGGACAGCCTTAAGTCTGACCACATATTTGTGATACAAGCTGTATAATCTGTTATTAAAATGGACTTACCTCCCAGTGTGTTGAAGGAAATCATTTTTTAAATAAATGTCCATTCCAAAAGTTGTTGACATGTGAGATTTCTGAAATACACACATTATACCATTATTTATTATTATTATTATTCTGTAAAAGGACTAAGTAATAATAATATGGGTGTAAGAGGTGTAAAAATGTCACAAAGTAGACGTCAGTCATAAAATTAAACGAAAAAAGAAATTATGAGATTTCTATTAGTGAGCATTTAAATGTGAATAAGATTTATAAATACCTACAAAAGTTTGGTATATACAAACCACATTAGTTTTAGTATATGCGAAACCCGAAACAAATATCTAGTATTTTTATGTAAAGAATCTATGTACAAAATTTAAAAACTGTATCATGAAAAATTACAAAGTTATAAGCTTGATATGTTACCTGCTTGTCCGTACAAAAATGTGCTCACCACTATCTATACTAATATTATAAAGCTGAAGAGTTGGTTTGTTTGTTTGATTGAACGCGCTAATCTCATGAAGTACTCCTTGGAATTGAAAAATTATTTTTGTGTTGAATAGTCCATTTATCGAGGAAGGCTATATAACATCACGCTACAACCAATAGGAGCGGAGCATCAATGAAAAATGTTGCAAAAGCGGGAAAAATATTCTTTTTGAGAGCTTCCGTTGCGTGCGCTGCGTAAACGGTTAAAGTTACGCAAAAATCATGTATGACGGAATAGTTCCTATTTAAAAGTTCTAAAAAAAAGTCCGCGACAGCATATGTCTATCTTTTATGGTTGACTCGCTATAACCTTTTTTATGGTAATCAAATTTGTTCTTAAATAATACATTACTTGCGAAGGTGGTTTCATAAACATGATATTAACCCTTATCCAAATAAATACGTTATTCATGACAAGTATTTAATTTTGAACAAAATTGCCCTTGACATCATTCGATTCCAATGAATATCTTAGGAGATATCATAGTTTTAAAATAAATCCGCACGGTCGCCGCCGGTAGCTCTGCGAAGTTCACTACACTTAATTCTACTCTTACTGATCATAGCGTGACGTTCCTAAATTAGCTTCTTACAGTAAGTATTAATGTACTAAGTAATAATCATAAGTAATGGAATATATTTTAATAGGTATTTTCCTGAAATTAACGCGGGTGAAACCGCGGGGCACTGCTAGTTTACAATAATTGACTTAATCACTATTTACAATGTCTTACTAATCACTCCTTACTCAAACATATCGTAACAATTGTTCGAAATATTCCCCACTTTGTCTTATGTACAGATGGGCGCACCTACGCAAATTTCTATTTAATATACCTAAAACGTAATGATTGAAATGCAGTTTCAATTTGGTTGTTTAAGTCGGTTTCGCAGCGTTATATAACTGAACGGGAGCCCGACACGTGCGCGTCAACTTGTAACATCCGGGCGACTGAGGGGGTTGTTTCACCCCCGCTCCGCTGTGCGCCCGCGCCTAGTGCCGTTATGACCGGCCGTGACCTGTGTTGTGTATAAATGATTGCGACCTCTATTAAATATTTTTGGAACAAAATATAATATGGTGTAAAAAATATTGGAATTGATTCAGTTACTTATTCTGAACCCACCGAGCCAAAACTTTTCGATACCCAAGCTCATGCAGATGGTATTCCACGGCGTGGTGACTGCAGTTACCTAAGTGCTTCCGCTAATTCACGAGTGGTAGCATCCGGATTCGACTGCAGTTCGCGGCGTAAATCGTCATCATTCACTGTGGGCGGTCGTCCTGAGCGTGGTTGACTTTCAAGGTCTCCTGATTTAAAACGATCAAACCACCGGGACACCGTCGCATGGCTTGTACTTCCAGCGGCCAATGCAGTGTTGATATTTTCAGCCGCAGCCCGCGCACCTTGGCCTAACAAGTACTTGTATAATTGTAGTGTTCGAACTTGTCGCTCGTCCATTTTTCTTCAAACTGACTAAACCGATCGCAAGGGCGGCTTTATATACCCCTACATCAAAAGTACCTAGAATGTTCTACAAAATTCTAGAATATTATCGAAAACAATTAACTTGAAAAAGGAAATGTATAAAGTTTTGTAGAGTGTCTCATTACTTTTGTGTCAACTCAATATATTCAGGTTTGCAATATACTAAAAATAATGTTGTATAAGTACTTTCATGACCTTTCGCGCGAAAATTACTTTTGAATTTTATTGAAAATGTAACAAGTAAGTAGGTTGGTAGGTAAGTAAGTTATCAACATTTATCACTTACCACACATGGCGTTTTTACGATGTCACTCTGAATTCTGTAAGCCGCCGCCGACACATCTTCAAATGAAATTTTTTGTGGCTTCTCCTTATCGCACATTGGATCATACTCAACCGTCTGAAACAACATGTTCGAATACATCACTATAACATTATTAAATCTAATCCCCAGCTAGTCATCGATTCCCCTTGGGTTCTTACAAAGAAATGAGTGTTTCGAGACGTTATCGCTTATAAAAGCACTAATTATTATAAGATAAGGGTTAAAGGTGAAACTATGCTCGTGATGCCTTGTCTATCGACGTATTAGGCCAGTAGGTGGGCACGTATCAGTTGTATGTAAGTAGGCACTTACTTCGGGTTCAAACTTATAATGTTCCATTTATCTGTGTATATTAATTGTTATAATCTAACTATTCACAATTGAATTGGTCCAATTTCGACCGACTACGGAGACGCGCACTTCGAAAATGAGTTGTTAATCTTTTGTTTAATAATTTTCGTCAAGTATATTGATAAGAGTTTTGCTGTTGTTATTAGCTAAATGCCTAATTACTTGATTTAGTCCTCAATAACGTTAACCTGTCGTCAAATCAACACGTTTGAAAAAAAAATCTTGATTTATCTAGAAGGTATAAAAGCCATTTTGGACTAGAATTTTTTTTATTGTTCATTGATGATATAACCATCGGATTCATCTTCAAAAATAAAATAGAATAGAATACTCTTTATTATGTACAGACGCCAGCACATCAAGCTACTACAATCTGTCAGATTTCTTTAATAGATTTCCAACTTTAGCGCTAAAGCATAAGGTTCAAAGTTGATTGGGAAAATCTGACAGTTTCGGGTAGCTTGATGTGCTGGCGTCTGTACACCATATAAATAACAGACATATATATAGAAAAAAGAAAATAAAAATACAGGGTGGCCGGAACATTGACGTCCTAAAATATTTAGGTCCCTCGTATCGTGGGGTATCCGAATCACCCCATGTATGTTCCGCGACTTTCCGTAGTTTTCGAGTTACTTATAATTTTTTTTCTGAATTTTTGAAAATTTTCGACCTCAACAATTAAAAAAAAAAAGTAGAAGACTGTCGTGATTTTTTTTCTGCTACTGAATCTTCATGCGTAGTACTTTTATGCATAAAGTAGGTAATCAGTTTAGATTTTTAATTGTAGTTGAAAATTTAGGTCATAATTTATCGAACGTAAATTTTTCACCTTAGACCAACATTTTCATAACTTTCATCACAGTTACGAAGCTGATTATTTTTTTGTCAGGTCGAAAATTCTCAAAAAAATCATAACTCGAAAGCTATGAAAAGTCGCGGTACATACATGGGGGTGATTCGGATACCCTACGATATGAGGGACCTAAATTTAATTTTTGGACGTAAATTTTCCGGCCACCTTTATAATTTGCTCCTTTTGCTTTCACCTTTTGCTAATTAGAGAGCAGGTTATTATGTATTATTTCTGAAAGCATTCGTAATTTTTACGTTACTAGGGATGTCCGTACTTTTTCAAAGTCTTATTCGATTTGATTTCTAAATCGAAATTAAAGCGCAGACAATATCATGATAATTATTTAGAAACATGTAGGGGTATGTTGAGGATCATAATGATTATAATTCTATAAATACATTTTTGTTACGGTCACAAATCATAATTTGGTCAACATACAATAATACTGACCATCAAATTAACAAAATTATTACAATTGGAATTCACGGGCTACCCTGACACTTTCGCATTAAGCCATTTTTATACTTTATGTATGTACAGACGCCAGCACATCAAGCTACCCGAAACTGTCAGATTTTCCCAATTAACTTTGAACCTTATGCTTGAGCAATAAAGTTGAAAATCTATTAAAGAAATCTGACAGATTGTAGTAGCTTGATGTGCTGGCGTCTGTACATACATACTACTTAATTAACTTTAAAACACGTTCCTTTTATCCAATAGAAGAAAAAAATATTATTTTTCTCTATAGCAATTAGTGCCGTCGTTTTAGGTGATTTAAAATTAAAATATCGGGTTTAAGTATTCAAATTATAATCAAATCAAAGCACTTATTTTGTAAGTAGCACCACAAATTGGCCACCACAGGTACATTTTCTAATTCATTTGTTCACATTTTCATCAGATACGAAACATACACTGTATAATATTATAAGACGGAGAGAATAGATACAACTATATGATCTGTGGAGAATACTTCATAATCATTCTATAATGTTCCCGCTGCTGGGACACAAGGTTCCTCTCGGTGAGAGGAACGGGCCGTAATCTACCACGCGGGCCCAATGCGGGTTGGTAGATGTTACATGACTTAGAATTATTGGGTCTAGGACACAGAACTATATATAATAGAACGCTAGTCTTCGTCCATTCGTACGGGAACCGAGCGTGTAACATTTTTCGTAGGTACTTTGACGTCACGGCCGTAATTTAGTGATGGGATCGCAAGCCGCGCGAAATCGATCGCCGGCGGCGCGACGTCGCGCGCGCCGGTCGTCAGTTTAGCTTCTAGTATTTAACTCATCGAATGCCGTAATTAGACACACAATAGAAAGACAATTGCTTATGTCGAACTGTGTAACTTATGACATTCAAAAGGTTAAAGAGGGAGGCCGGGCGGCTTTTTGTAGGAAACCATTTTTGCAACCATTTTTTTCCTTATTTTTAATATAAGGATCTTTCGGTAACCTGAAAAAAGATCATTTAAGAAGTAACCATTAGCTGTTCGTTTATAATATTTGCATTTCACTACCTACATTACGTAGTTACGTTTTAATTTAAAAATATAATTATCATTTCCTCTGCTTTCAAAATCGATTATAACTGAGTACGAAATCGGCATCGAAAATTGCAGTGTACATACAACACTAATGACTACGTTTGACAGAGGAAATGAGAAATTGACCTTGAAAGGTTAGATCGCTTATGTTTACATTGCTGGTTTTTAATGCACGACAAGTGTGGCGTGTTAAAGCCGCAATAATAAAATATTTGGATAGACTACTGTTTGGATGAAAATAACAAAATAAATTGTTTTATAAATAACAACAGATTATTTTAAGACAAATAGTACTTACGAATGATAAGAAATACCTCGATTACCAGCTCCAACTTCATGGATGGAATTAGAACAATTAAGTATCGCACAACTAGGCATTTTGTTTTTATCACCTGACGTCACACGCGGAAAGCGGTCGGAGGCAGACTGAAGTTCGCCGCGAGCAATGGTGTCGCACGGCACCATTTCTCCACGCGAGGTACCTACACTTATGCAAACTATTATAATCTATATCTGTGGTCTAGGACATGCCGGTTTCCTCACAATGTTTTCTTTCACCGTTTTGAGACAGAGTCCTTTAAAAACTTTTAAACCCATCTATGTATTCGACTGAAAGACTTGTATCTATGGTCATGAATAAAAATTATTTAAATAAATTACGAGTCCTTTACTTCTATATGTCAATCGCCTGTCAATGTCAGATTAAAGATATGGCGTTGCGAGGTTGTCTTGTTGTTTTTACTAATTAAATTGAATACAATAATAAAGCGTTTACATCGTATTACATTCTCAGGCTAAAGTTAAAGGTAACAAACGAAGATGCCTTATGCCAATCAGCCTTCTGTACACATTACAGAACTAACAGACGACAATGTTAAGTTTGTCGTTGAAGACACCGAGCTTAGCGTCGCTAATAGTATGAGACGTGTGTTCATAGCAGAAACACCGACGATGGCTATTGATTGGGTACAGCTAGAGGCTAATTCCACCGTGCTTAGTGACGAATTTCTGGCTCATCGCATCGGCCTCATTCCACTTATATCAGATGATGTGGTTGACAAAATTCGGTACTCGCGAGATTGTATGTGTGCTGATTTCTGTTCAGAATGCAGCGTGGAGTTTACACTGGACGTAAAATGTACAGGAGATCAAACAAGACACGTAACTACGGCAGATCTAAAATCAAGCGATCCGAGAGTGGTGCCAGTGACGTCAAGACACAGGGACGAGGACCAGGCCGACTATGGTGAGACTGACGAGATTTTAATCATAAAACTACGTAAAGGTCAAGAGCTGAAGTTGAGAGCATATGCAAAGAAAGGATTTGGCAAGGAACATGCAAAATGGAACCCAACGGCCGGTGTTTCCTTTGAGTATGACCCCGACAATATTATGCGACATACATTGTTTCCTAAACCCGATGAGTGGCCAAAAAGTGAACATACGGAGCTTGATGAAGATCAGTATGAAGCAGACTTTAATTGGGAGGCCAAGCCTAACAAATTCTTTTATAACGTGGAGTCATCGGGTGCACTCAAGCCAGAAAACATTGTCCTTATGGGTATAGTGGTGCTGAAGAATAAACTGCTCAATTTACAAGTACAGTTGGCACAGGAAGCTCAGAATGATGCACTGGCTATCAATTAGTTTATAAATTAATACTATTAAAAGTTTAAATCATAAATGTGTTGTTATTTTACAGTATAATTAATAAATACCGATGGATTTCGTAGATACTTCTCCATTTTTAACTTAACTTTAAAGTACTAGTGTTGCCTCAGTCACTGATATGAACCAACTGCGTTTAACTAGATCAATCACTGGACACTTGCACCATAAAGTGTAATTATGTTGAAGGTTTAAGAGAATGTAAAACATAATTGGAATCAAAACTCGTTTAGTGAGGAAATTCCTTTAGTTGAGTTATGTTCTTCGGAACATAAATCTTTAATAGCAAGTTAAATTACATTAATGCAGTGACACATTAGCATAATCAGCATGTAATGTTCACACTGCTGGGACACAGGCCTCCTCTCTGTGAGAGAGAGGGGGCCGTAATCCACCATGCGGGCCCTGTGCGGGTTAGTTGATGTCACAGGTCTTTGAACTTTCTTGTTCTAGGACAGGACGGTTTCCTCATGATGTTTTCTTTATTATGTACACCTTATAAATTTCAAGACATAAATATAGAAATTTTACAAAGGGTGACACAATGGGCAGTCTTATCGCTAAGAGCGATGTTTTAAAGACAACCTTTGAATGGATTGAAAAGGGGAAGGAGAGACAAATACTGTAGGTAGTCTGTGGTGTACCGTTTATACAATACAATGAATATATACATAAAGTATATTATACTAATCTAAATAAATACACCGTGTAACGTTAAATGCGCAAAACCTCAGACACCCCAACTGATTTTTAATTCAATTGACCTATTTCAGAGAGAAAATAAGTCATTAAAATAATTGTAAAGGTTTTATGTGCTGTTTTAGTTTTACTGGCCATTCTGATCGTTTCTTGCGTCTGCGACGACGCTTTATCGAGGGAGGAGTCGTCGACTAATAACAATGGTTGAAATCCTCATCGCGTCACTCGTGTCACTGACTCTGGCAGGGCCACCATCAGGGATTTTAATTTTGAAAACGCAAAAAATTAGTCGCTAATTAGTCGAAATTAGTCGCCAAATATCAGAATTAGTCGGTCACTGGTTCAAAAGATATAAGGGTTTATAGGTGGCCCTGCTGGAGAGACTCTCCCCAGCAGGGCCAAATTTATATCTCAAAAACTAGGGCACCTAGCGAAGATCTGTTTTCTCCCATATTTAGTCGCCAATTATTCGGAATTAGCCGCCAAATATCAGAATTAGTCTGTCACTGGTTCAAAAGATATAAGGGTTTATAGGTGGCCCTGCTGGAGAGAGTCTCCCCAGCAGGGCCACATTTATATCTCAAAAACTAGGACACCTAGCGAAGATCTGTTTTCTCCCATATTTAGTCGCCAATTAGTCGGAATCAGTCGCCAAGTTACAGATTTAGTCGTGTCTTAGTTTAGGAGATATAATGAGTTCTATTAGTAAGGTATAGTCCAAGAGCTAGATCGAAGAGTTCACGAAAAATTACCATGAAAAAATATTTCTATTAATATGTGTAACTAGCGACCCGCCCCGGCTTCGCACGGGTGCAATAGAGAAATACTGATAATTTTAGAGCCATTATTTCTAGTAAAAAGTTAAGGATAAAAAATGGTTATTGTGGGTTATCCCTAAGAGATGGACATATACCATCGCGGACTTTTTTGTAGAACTTTTTAAGGTGTACAATACTGTAGTACATTATTTTGATCTATCTCGAAGGGTTCAGCCAGCGTTTACAATATAAGCGCAAAAAAATGTGTTTATTTACGATACACATTAGAAACCTCTAAAATTATCAGTGTTTCTCTACTATATTATGCATGTATTATACATATAAACCTTCCTCTTGAATCACTCTATCTATTAAAAAAAAACCGCATCAAAATCCGCTGCGTAGTTTTAAAGATCTAAGCATATATAGGGACAGACAGACAGGGAAGCGACTTTGTTTTATACTATTTAGTGAAGTGATTTACTTTTAGTTTTATTTATTTATTTATTTATTATTTATTATATTTGGGAAAACAAACAGTAGTATATTAGGCGTGAACATATTTGTCTTAAAATTAAACTTAACAAATATACTACCCACCACATTTTCCACAGATTACCATATTATATAATAAAAAAATTCAAAACAAACTGTAAGCAAACGTTAACTGTAGCAGGGCTAATATAATGGAAACAAGTTTTAAGAAAAAAAGATAACAATATTGTATCAAAGAGGTAACAATTTAAAAATAAATATTTATCCATGATGGGTATCATACAGGTCTAGTGTAGCTTAAAAAAATTATGCAAAAACTATGAGTCTAATGCTGATCCTTCAAAATTTTAATAACATCGTTTTTAAATTTGTATCTATTTAGCGCGCACCAGCATTGGATTTACAAAATCTGGTAGCAAACAGTCGCCTGGTGCGTACCTCCCGCCCGTGCACTGTTCGAGGAACCAGGTAACACAAACCAGACACCAAGTCAGGACAATCAAACTCGTTACGGCATACACTGAATAAAGTCATTGTCTCAAGAAGGACGCGTCTGGACTGTAATGTCAGTAGATCGTATTCCTTAAGAAGCGATTGGTATGATTTTTTCTTCCGAAAACATCTAAATTGCATGGCACGAAGGTACTTACGTTGGACCAATTCAATTAATTCAGTATATTTTGCATAGTAGGGGTTCCAAATCGGTACTGCGTATTCCAACTGTGGTCTAATTATGGATTTATATAGGTGCAGGAAGGTGGAGGGTCGATGGAAATCTCTAGATGCTCTCATTACAAAGCCAAACATCTGATATGCTTTATGGACAATGTTCTCTACATGAACATCTAGGTGTAGTTTCGAGTCCAGCTGCACACCAAGGTCACGAAGGCTGCTAACTTTATTAATAACACTATTAGCAATTTGATAATTAAAATGTATGATATTTTTCTTTTTAGTGAACGTTATATTATGACACTTAGGCAAACTAAGGTACAGTTTATTATGAGAGCAATAGTCAGAAAAACGATCTAGATCACGTTGGAATTCTACACAGTCTTGTTCATTTGAAATTTGTTTAAAAACTTTTAAATCGTCAGCGTATAAGAGGAATTTTGAAAGCAATATTTTATGTCATTTATAAAAAGTATAAATAATAAGGGTCTTTAGTGTTGGGCACCGTGACGCGACGTGGTGAAAGTAATAACTTCTCAGGCGGGAATTTAACAACTGATTTATTTTCTAAAACAACCTACTTATATATACACTAACAATAGTACCTTAGTCCTAGCATCTTATTGTTTACATTTATCTTGACCAATAGCGACGCGCCGTAGGGCGAGCCGCGCGCGGGGCTCGGGGCGTTGTTTTGCACGCGGCACTATTCGCCGCGAAGGTATAAATATAAGTCGCGCGCCTAGCGCGGTCCTTTTCCCCCAGGTGCCGTCGTCGAGTGAAGACTGTCTGCCGATCCGCGGGACGCGTGTGTCGTCAGCGTCGTGTGTCCATCTGCGAGGTCCCGAAGTGTGCAGTGACGACACGGAGGGTGCTGGTGCTTCTGCTTGCTCTGCATGCGCTTACAAAACCGCTTCTTTCGAAGCGACCCGCGAACGTGTGTGGCGCGGCGTTGTGATGACGCTCGTGCCGCGTCGTGTTTGCGATCTTGTTTCTTTATCACGAAGTGTGTTATTACGTACTCGTCTTTTTCAAGATGCCTTGCTTCACTGTTTCTTGTGCAGAGTGTTAAAAACGTGGTAAGGTAACTGGTTCGGTGGTATGTGGTAACTGGCTCGGTGGTATCTGGTAATGGTAATTGGTTTGGTGGTATGAGGTAAGGGTAACTGGTTCAAGGTATGTGTGACAGGTACTGTGTCACTACATCACTCCCCCCTAAGCGAAGCGTACGTTGTGTTTCACCGCGCGGCCGGACCGAGTGACGTATGTGTCGCGCGGTGCGCTGGGGGTCCATGACCGCGGCTCAACGCTCGTAGTTGAGTCTGCTGAGCTTTTAGTGCGCGGTGCTTGTTGAGAAGTGGTAGACTCTTCATCGTTGAGCAGGTGCGCTGGCTTAAGTCTGTCTATTGAGACAACTGTAGTTCGAAGTGGCATCTGTATGGTGAAATGTTTGCTTTCACGTTGAATCACCTTGAACGGGCCGTCGTAAGGAGGGGTCAATGGACTTCGCACGGTATCATTGCGCACGAAAACATGAGTACATGTCGCTAAGTCCTTGTATACAAACGTGCTCCTGTTGTTGTTACGTGACTTACTGCTTGGCGCGAGTGATGCCATTGTTTCGGTCAGCTGGCGGACGAATTCTGCGTCTTCATTTTTCGGCTGTGTAGGCGCGAAGAAATCTGACGGTATTCTCAGTGTCGATCCGTAGGTCATCAGAGCCGGGCTGACTTCTGTGTCTTCACGAAGCGCTGTACGTAGCCCAAGCAGCACGGTCGGTAATTCATCGCTCCAGTGTATGCCGGCACCTCTCGCCATGAGCGCGGCCTTCAACGTGCGATGCCAGCGTTCTACTTGACCATTTGCTTGCGGGTGGTATGCTGTAGTTCGAATCCTGGTGATGCCAAATTTCTTCATCAGAGCGTTGAATAACGAAGATTCGAATTGTCTTCCTTGATCCGTTGTTACACGTAACGGACAGCCAAATCGCGTTATCCATCCCTCGTAAATCGCCTTAGCAACAGTGTCGGCGGTGACGTCACGAATAGGTATTGCCTCCGGCCATTTAGTGCAGCGGTCGATCATTGTTACTAGATATCTGTAGTCGTTAGATGGCGGCAGTGGTCCTACGATGTCGACGTGAATGTGTTCGAAACGCGATGATTTTTGGAACTCGCCGAGTGGACTGATAACGTGTCGTTGAACTTTCCCGCGCTGGCAACCGATGCATGATTTCGCCCATAAACCAACTTCTCTGTTCATACTTGGCCAAAAAAACTTTGTAGACATTATCTTCCTTGTTGTTCGCACACCAGGGTGACTTAGTTCGTGTTGCGCTTTAAATGCTGATAAACGATAAGTCGCTGGTAGGTATGGACGAACGTTGCCAGTTGACGTTTCACATATGATGGGTCGTTGACCTCCGGGCAATGTGATAGGCACAAACTTTAGATTCGGGTTGGACATGCAGCTCTTCAGTTCTTCATCATTTTGTTGATCTTGAGCAAGTTGGTTGTAGTCGATCGTACAGTGTGACAAGTTGATTTCTTCAATGCGTGATAAGGCGTCCGCTGCTTCGTTCTTATCACCGTGAATGTATTGGATCTTTGAACAGAACTGACTGATGTAGTGTAGCTGGCGTTCTCTTCGTGGTGTATCGCTACTACTCGGTGTTCTTGTCAGCGCGTAAGTTAATGGTTTGTGATCGGTGAATATTGTTAGGTCACTGCCCTCTATCAGTCGTCGTAGGTGTTGCACTGCGGTGTACATTGCTAATAATTCGCGATCGTACACGCTGTAGCGTCGCTGCGTCTCACTCATAGTTTTTGAATAGAATGCCAGTGGTTTCCACAAGTTGTCCACTTTTTGTTGTAGAACGGCGCCGATGCTAGTATTCGATGCGTCGGTAAATAAACATAGCGGCGCGTTAGGTATCGGGTGAGTCAGTGTCGTTGCCTCGAGTATGCTTTGTCGGCATTTCTCAAAGGCTTGTTCTGCTTCTTGAGACCATTGTATCGGAGTTTTGTCTTTCTTTTTGCTGTTGTGTAGATATTTATTTAATTCATGTTGGTACTCTGCTTGATGGGGTAAACAACTACGGTAGAAGTTCATCATTCCTAAGAATCTTCTTAGTTCTTGAACTGTTTGTGGTTTCGGATAGTTCACTATGGCTTGTATTCGTTCTTCAGTGGGTTTGATTCCTTCTGATGTCACTTGGTATCCGAGGAACTCGATGTTTTCCTTGTCAAACTCGCACTTGTCGATGTTAAGACTGACGCCGTAGGTATTTAGGCGTTCGAGTACTATTTCTAAATGGCGACGGTGTTCTTCCTTATTTCTCGAGTGTACGAGCAGATCGTCGACGAAACAGAATACGTTTTCATCTAGTCCTCGTAGAACCTCGTGCATGAAACGTTGAAAGGTTCGACCAGCGTTTCTTAAGCCAAACGTCATGCAGGTGAATTCGAAAAGTCCGAACGGTGTTATTATTGCTGTTTTTTGAGCATCTTGTTTTGCGATAGGTATCCAGAAGTATGCCATTTTTAAGTCGAGTTTTGAGAATATTTTCTTGCCGTGAAGTTGGTATGTAAAATCTTGGATTCGTGGAATAGGGTATCGGTCGGGAACGGTGACGGCGTTGAGTCTTCTGTAATCGCCGCATACTCGAAGTGAACCGTCTTTCTTTTTAACAATGTGAAGTGGACTCGCCCACGGACTGTTTGACGGCTTGCATATTCCCATCTCGATCATGCGCTCGAATTCGAGTTTTGCCGCCTTATATTTGTCGGGCGGTAGAGGGCGCGGCCGTGCGTAGATCGGCGGCCCAGTTGTCTCGATGTGATGTGTGACGTCATGCTTGGCTGGAGTTTTGAGTGACATTGGTCGAAGCACATCTGGATATTTCTTCAGCAGGTCGTGATGAGTGTGGTCGCGATTGATGATGTAAATCGATTCTTCTTTGCTGTTTATTTTGATTGCGTTTACACTGAGCTCGGTTACACGGTCGATGAGTTTTCTTTGGTGCAAGTCGACTAACAGTTTATGATGCACTAGGAAGTCGGCACCCAGTAATGAAGTTTTCACATTGGCGACGACGAAAGTCCACTTGAAACTTCTTCGTAAGCCTAGGTTGAGCTCGAGTGTGCGCTCTCCGTAGGTACGAATCTCTGTTCCGTTTGCCGCGAAAAGTTTGTAGCCTGCATTCTCCGTCGGTTTTGAATATTTCTGGTTTCGAGCGGCTAATACCGATATGTCGGCTCCCGTGTCGACAAGAAATTTTTCTCTATTGTTGATGTCGATCACACATAGGCGGCGGCTTGTTTGGTTTACATCGACGCCCGCCACTGTCGATGTACGTTCTAGTTTTCCCGCTTTGCTGAGGAACACGGCAATTCACATTTTCGTGCCGCGTTGCCGAATCGGTAGTGGTACCGGCACAACCAGTCGGGATCGCCGGGCTTGCGGGCGTTATCAGTACGCTGTCTTGAATGTGAGCGTGAGCGGCCACGACGTGCGGAGTTTTGGCGGGAACGGCGATACGACGAATATTGATGATTGCGGAGTTCGGCGACTTCGAGTGACAATTTCTCTATTTGTTTCGTAAGCATGTTGATTTGTAGGCTTGTAATTGTGTTTATTGGTACCTCATTGACTGCTGGACTTGTTGACGAAGGGATTGCTGTGGAGACTACGGCGACTGTAGCGGGTTCAAAATGCTCCATCATTTTGTCTGCCATCGCAGCTAGCACTTCGAGCGATGACTCGGTGTTGACGGAGAGCACGGCGCGAACTTGAGCGGGCAGCTGGTTGAGCCACATAACTTTCAGCGCTTCATCCGAAAGTAGCTTGCCACTGAGGTCTCGCATTTTACGCAGCAGCTGGCTCGGCTTGTTATCGCCGAGTTCGAGGCCGCTGAGTAGCTTCTGTAACTGCCGGTGGTCTGACTCTTGGTACGTTGAGATGAGTCTGTCTTTGAGCGTGCTGTACTTGCCGGTGGTCGGAGGATGTAGGATGATGTCTCCGATTTGTTCCAGGTCGCTGTTGCCGAGTAGTGGGACGACGAGGTTGAACTTTTGCTCCTCACTTATCTTGCTGGCAGCAACGGCGGCTTCAAACTGCGCGAACCACAGGCGCGGGTTTTGGCGCCAAAATGGTGGTAGCCGTGCCGGAAGTGAGATTGCTGCCACGTCGCTCTTTACTGATGTGGTGCCACGAAGTGTGCAGTGACGACACGGAGGGTGCTGGTGCTTCTGCTTGCTCTGCATGCGCTTACAAAACCGCTTCTTTCGAAGCGACCCGCGAACGTGTGTGGCGCGGCGTTGTGATGACGCTCGTGCCGCGTCGTGTTTGCGATCTTGTTTCTTTATCACGAAGTGTGTTATTACGTACTCGTCTTTTTCAAGATGCCTTGCTTCACTGTTTCTTGTGCAGAGTGTTAAAAACGTGGTAAGGTAACTGGTTCGGTGGTATGTGGTAACTGGCTCGGTGGTATCTGGTAATGGTAATTGGTTTGGTGGTATGAGGTAAGGGTAACTGGTTCAAGGTATGTGTGACAGGTACTGTGTCACTACAGGTCCTAAAATTGAGCCCTGTGGGACTCCCGATGTTACTTGAATACAACTAGACTCAAAACCATTAATCACAACCTTTTGGGTCCTATTGGATATATAAGAAACAAACCAACGCAGGAGATCCCCTCTGATACCATTAAACGCGATTTTATTGAGCAACAATCTATGGTCCACTTTATCAAATGCTTTTTGAAAGTCAGTGTATACCGCGTCTGTTTGTTGTCTGTTATCAATATTTTCCAAAAGTTGTGTTGTAAATATTAAAAGATTGCTTATGCAAGACCTACCTTTTACGAACCCATGTTGTTCCCCTATTAAAACATGGCGAATAATTGGATATATCTCAGCATGCACTAGTTTTTCAAAGATTTTAGATAATGTCGATAATATGGAAATTGGACGGTACATCTCTACATTGTTTTTAGAACCATTTTTATGCACTGGTACGATATTAGCGCGTTTCCATACATCTGGAAAGACTCCACACGAAATACATTTATTAAATAGTATATGTATCGGATAGCATATTGTATTGTAGGTATTTATTAAAAATATCGCAGGTATACCGTCCGGGCCAGGTGCTTTAGTCGAATCTAACATTTTCAATTCTTTACGAATATTTTCTAAGGGGAAGTCGGAAGATCGGTCTAAAGTCTTTAGAAATGTCCGAGAGAGATAAATTCTCAATGAAATTCATGTTTTTATGTTTTTAATTACTAGTTTAGAGTGGCTTAAACTTCTTTGAAAACATTAAACCTTGCTCTTGGTCTATTTGGTGTCAAGATGTACAGTCGCATGCAACTGTTTTACCAGTTTACAATTTTAACCTCTAATTAACGTTAGAATAATAAAAAAATATCGTACCTTTAGTAAAATGTTTAAAATACTAAAACGTTGAAAACGTATTGTCGTAATCAAATTTTATTTTATAAAAATGAATTTTCAAAAAGTTCGTTTGATGTGTGTCGTGTTTGTGTGTATTTCGAGGTGATTGTGAGTGTTGTGTTGTGGGTATGGACGGGTTGAGTTTTTATTTTATCTTAATTTAAGTTAGAATAATAAAACTTCTGTTGTCGAAATATAAATAGATTTATTACCTTAAAATTATTGTACTTTCTGAAAATGTTACAAATACCTATTTATTCAATATTATGAACAGATACAGTTTGTTAAACGGTTTACTCGCGCAGGCTCGCGAGGTCGCGCGCAAGCTTGAACATACGCGATCCGTAAAGAAAATACCCGAGACCGTGCGGGGATTATTCCTCTCTGTCTGCGCTGACCCTTTACGTGACGGGCAACTCGTTCTAAGCAGCTCGTCTGTACACGCGCATCTATCTCTTTCTTACTTACCGTAAATGAAACGGACCGCAGCGATCTATCTGCCAGCGACTAAGTGGTAAGTGCACATTGTGTTGGATAAATAATTACACATACACATACACACACACACATACACATTACATCGTACATTATTGTAGATTTGTTTATAAGTATTGAATACAGCTTTCCTATGGTGGGTTGAAATTATAGGCTAAGTTTATATTTATTTAATTCGAAACAAACATTCCTCCATAAGACGTCATAGATACTATCTAGAAAATACATAAAGTATTTTGTACTCGCTTGTACCACTGTATGGGGAAATTGAATTCTTTAATATCTTTTTAATTACACACCGACTAAATCTGTAACTTGGCGACTGATTCCAACTAATTGGCGACTAAATATGGGAGAAAACAGATCTTCGCTAGGTGTCCTAGTTTTTGAGATATAAATGTGGCCCTGCTGGGGAGACTCTCTCCAGCAGGGCCACCTATAAACCCTTATATCTTTTGAACCAGTGACCGACTAATTCTGATATTTGGCGACTAATTCCGACTAATTGGCGACTAAATATGGGAGAAAACAGATCTTCGCTAGGTGCCCTAGTTTTTGAGATATAAATTTGGCCCTGCTGGGGAGAGTCTCTCCAGCAGGGCCACCTATAAACCCTTATATCTTTTGAACCAGTGACCGACTAATTCTGATATTTGGCGACTAATTAGCGACTAATTTTTTGCGTTTTCAAAATTAAAATCCCTGATGGTGGCCCTGCCAGAGTCAGTGACACCTCAAGGGCTACAACTCTTACAAGACTCGTGAGCACAAGGGCTCTTACAAGACAACTTCGCTAGGCCAAAATATTATATTATCCTAGAAGCTAGGTACTTACCTCAGGCTCTTCATTATCGGGTATTCTCTCGGAAAACTATCGCCGGGGATATTGCACGTTAGAGACGATGTAGTTGGTTCAGATTAGCTACTCAAGACATTTTCTTTGAGGGTTCTCTCCAGTACTATTGTAAAAAATAATATGAAAATTATGTTGTTTTATAATATCTAGCTTCATTGTTAGTTTACAGTTTCTTTGTTAATTTGCATGTTTTTGTTTTCCTATTTTAAATCCCCCACCCCCCAAATTCCGGGGCTGCTGTATACCTATGTAGCGAACATTTATCTAAATACTAACAAAGAAACATCTCAAATATTTGTAGATAACAGTTGATGAAACGTGGATTTCGCGTGCAATGATCAAGATTCTGGAGCGAGAGATGATGGTGGTGGAAGGGGCGGCGGTGTGCTCTGTCGCCGCGGTCATGGCGGGAAAAGTACCAGAGCTACGTGACAAGAAGTAGGCAGTGCGCTGTCAATCACACATCCACAACCCCTCAAGTCGTCAATGTTCGCAAAATTCCGCAATTCCGCAAAATTAAAAAACAATGGTTGAAAATAAAAAACCTACAAAACTTAACAAATCCAAAGAATAATCATACAAGAATCGGAGGAACCGCTAATAGTCCGAACAGTGATGAAAAAGCCGTACCTAACATACTTTTTAGTTTTTTGTCGTTTTAACAGTAGTTACCAGTACATTCTGTCTATGCATTCTGTAAAAAACACTTACCGTGAAAACGCAGGTGAAGTGAGCTGCTGTCCTTCCACCTGCACCCTAGTCACAATCCGAATCATTTTGAACGATATTGCTAATCCATTGCTTCATATGTTCGAAAAAATTGTCTGCTGAACAACGGAAATAACACAATGAATGTTGTTGAACTGTCAAAATAAAAGCCATTGCTACTGTTAGTGTGTCACGCAATCAACCCGCTGATGCTAGGGATTGAGATTGACACTATTGACAGCTCACTTCACCGAGTGTACCGTGAAATTTATACAGAATAGATCGGCTGCGGCCGCTTCACTGCTTCTTGAAATACGTGTCCGATTTATCTTTATTACTTTCGGGATAAAGTACTTAATAAATAGGTAGTGGGATGACTAATCAACTAAAACATGTCGACGTGTAAGGTTCGAAGCCACTGGCAGCCAATTTACTGTAGCATAGAATTAGCAAGGTGTTTGGGAGCTTTGCGACTCATGGTGGAAACTTTTCTGCGAGCAACTTTCTGATGCGGCTTTTGATTGTTTGATGTTTGTCGCAGCATTGTGTGTGTGTTGTCGGGCGGCAACATCAACAGCAGCCGCATGTCGCGAGTGATCGATCGCGGCATGGCGGCCGAAGGGCGGCTGGTCACGTTCAGGGTGACGCTGCCGGACGTGCCCGGCGCCATGGCCAAGCTGCTGGCCAAGGTCATGGACTTCGGCGCTGATGTTAAGAGCTTCGTGCCCGAACGCGCTTGATGAGAAGAGATATTTTTACTGTTTCTGTATGAACTTTCATTTATTTTGGTATTTTGTTGAAAGAGTTGTAGGTAGATTGTATTTTAGGTACCTACATAATTTTTGTCATCGTGTTCGCTTTCCCCAGCAGTGAGAGTTCAACTTATAGGTGTAGCACCAAATCAAGTACAGACGCCAGCACATCAAGATACCCGAAACTGTCAGATTTTCCCAATCAACTTTGAACCTTATGCTTTAGCGCTAAAGTTGAAAATCTATTAAAGAAATCTGACAGATTATAGTAGCTTGATGTGCTGGCGTCTGTACATAGACTCACAATGCTATACTTACCTACTTAGGTACAGGCAAGGAAATTATTGTTTATTTTTCTTTGGCCTATTTTTTGTCTAAAAAATCAGCATCGCGATACAACGTGGCAATGCTGACAGCCTTTTGGGCAGTTTTCCTATGGACGATTTTTTTATACCTTTTTCTGTCCTTTTTTATATAGGTACTTGAACATATTATTATTATGTTTAAGACTGTTTTTTTTTGGAAATTATATAAAAGCAGTTGGAATATGGACACCTACGTTTGTTGCCAATTTGCTTAAAAAATAATTTCCCTGATTTTACGACGCACCGATCAAAACAAGACTTTACTAATGTAGGTACTTATATTATACTTCCCCAGGTGAACATGCTGATTGAAACAAGCGACTTGCACCACGCCAAGGATTTGGAGAAGAAGTTGGTGAAGGACTATCCACATTCCCACTTTATTATGTTGTAGTTTGATCTGTTTCGGTTCAGTTTGGTACCCGTTCCTGTAATCATGCTTACTATTATATTCTGATACAAATGACAATATTTAGTTTCTATATAATATAATTATTTTCCTTTCTTCGTCCTGGCTCCGTGACTCTGCTCTTTTACAAAAATCTTTAGAAATGGTCTGCAAGACTGCTTCTTTCTCATAAAAAGATAACTAGTAAAGAGTAACTTCATATTTAACAATCCTTCTTCGTATAAAACTACATCGTATCCACAGTCGTATCTTCTGTGATCTGCCCAGATCTGCCAAAGTTGTGTTACGTCACAGCGTCAAAGAATGTCATCAGGTTCCTTGGGCAACATGAATTATTGAAAGCATGAGAGCAAATAACACAATCAATAAATAGTTCAGTACATAAATTCTAAATTCCAGTTACCTACATGTCGAAGACAATAAAGAAAATGGTGATTATTGTACAGTTAGTCAACCAAAACATGTGTCAAAGGCAAAAGTATTTAAATGAGAGTTTGATTTCAGAATGATTTGCCCGACAAGAGTGACCATCCGCACGTTTTATCATTCAATGAAATCAAACAAGCAGCGGAAAAGATCGAAGGAGGCATCATACACACACCACTTTGTGTTAGTAGATTATTATCGAGAACTGACAATTTTTGTTTAATAAAACCCTATTATGAACCCAATTTACATATCTATTAAAACCCATAAATATCTCATTAAAATCACTGTTATGTTTAATTACCAAGCTTATATATTTTCAGGAGGCAAAAATCAGTAAATATATGGACTATAATATATATTTGAAATGTGAGAATTTACAGTACACAGGCAGGTAAGCATGGGGTTATTTTGGGCAAATAATATCCTCACAAACGATGCTTGTTTAAAATTAGATAAATGGGCTCGTCGGCGCGTCCTGCTAACAGGATAATTATGTTAATGAGAATATGCTTCAACGTTAAATGCAGCGCAATGTCAGAACTGCAAATGATTTCATGCGGGAAGCAGGGGAAATTGTTCGAGGAGTGGGTGGTTTTCTGCTACAACGTAGCAGATGGCGTAGCCTTTGAGAAACGGCGCCTGGCGGACGTAGCGGGTCGGTTTACTTGCTACAGCGTAGCAGGCCACGCCCACCCACGAGAAGCAGTACGTGTTGGCGGACGTAGCGGGAAGATGCCCAGTTTGGTCGTAGGTCGTAGCGGAGCTTGGTTTATCTGCTACAGCCTGTCTACAACGGCACGGGACCGTCGTAGCGGAACGGTTTCACCGCTACAGCGTGACTGGCGTATACTATGGAAAGATACGCGGGTCGGTCGTAGCAGAGTGGTGCGTCTGCTACAGAGCTTGGCTAACGTAACTGTTAGTCATTAAATCCATCACTAGGTGACCCCAATTACGTTGTCGCAAGTAAAATCATTATAGCAGTCCCTTGCCTTGTTATTGTATGTTTGCACGTTTATGTCTGTTAATTATTTTTGTGTTGAACTGAAGTTGCGCAGAGCGTGGCGTCCGCAATGCGTTGATGTCGTACGGCGTGCAGTGCGTCGAGCGCGGCGTGATAGTGCCGTCCCAAGCCAACATGGCGCTGGGCACGGCGTACCACGGCGCTACTCTTGGTGTGCCGGTGCGTATGTGTGGCCTTAATCTTATTAAGTCTCATTCACGAAGTAAATATATGTACTTACTTCGTGGTCTCATTGAATTTGATAACCTAGTTCTTAAAGTCCGAGGCTAAGCTATAGCAAATTGGGTACTATTCGAAATTACAGACTTTGTCGTTTTTTAAATGAAGTGGGTACAAATTGTACAAAACTGCAAAGTTTACTTAAGCTACTGCTGGTAGCTTTATCACTACAAAAAGATTTACAGCTTCACATTGATAGATTGATTCGTACCTATATTAAAATCAAATGCGACCCTTCTTCCTCATGGTCGCCATACACTCTTGACAGAGCACACGTCACATCAGTGGTAATGGCAGGCTTGACAATCCGTTGCTAAACACAATCGTTGCTTTAAGTTAAGAGATGTTTAAACGTCAAAAATTCTTTGGTTAACCAGACGCTAATCATTACTACTTAAGTTTAAGAAAAAAAAATATAATTAAGGGGTTTAGTTTATTCCATCCGCTGTGATTAGCCCCTGCGTATGCGCAGGTGACGGTGGTGATGCCGGAGTGCACGCCGCCCGCGCATGCGCAGCGCTGCTCCGAGCTCGGCGCCGACGTGGTGCTGTGCGGCGACTCGCTCGACGCCTCCATCAAGTACGCGCGCAAAGTGCAGCAGGAGAGCAACCAGATACTACTCGAGTAAACAACTTTCAGTATCAGGGCGTTATATGATAATATTATATCACTCATTGAGGTTTAGAAATGGACGGGCGCTGGCGCACGAGTGACAAAGAGCACGTTCTTTTTTAAAACTCGATGTGCCTTATTTATGGCGAGCTTGCTACAACATGCTTTTAAAGAATTGGAAAACTATAAACCGATTTTTTTTAAAATACTTTCGCGACTGTAGAGACCTAACTATTAAAGTTTCTTAGGTATTATTTATTATTGATTTAAGAGAGTTGAGTTTCGAGTTAACCACTTTGTTCGATAGATAGCGTTGAGCAAAAAATGTCGTCATAATTTTACTGAATCGGAGTGTTATTGGAACGAAGTTCTTTTACGGAGCATGCGGTAGGAGCAAAATCGGAGAAATAGTCCCGTAAAGAAAAAGCGCTATGCCCCCTCTATGTGACTTTTCATTTAAGTAATAGAAAGAGACAGAGAGAGAGATAGTTTTCGAGGGTAATAAATTAACGGCTGTTTGCTTATGTGATTTTGTTGTTTATTTAAAATTAATTAATGTTAAGAAAATTAGTAAAATGTACGTGATTATTGTTTTTTCTTATTTTTTTATCTCTACTTCTGGTTCCTAAAAATATGTCGGCGCGAGCGTGGGCGTAGCGATAACAGGGCCATCATCATAATTTCTTGGTACGGGTTCCATGAGGAAGGTGGGTACTCGGGCAACCAGTAAAACGTAGTTTGAAGCACAAATCACAGTCACGTTTATTCGGTAATTTTCAATCACTTTATGAGCAGTAAGAAACAAAGGTTTGTACGGTGAACATGACAGTTCCGATGGTATGCTCTCAACCGTTCGGCGTGCGCTCCGCAAGTCGAATCCGGCCGCTCTCCAATCGGCTCTGTCCACGTGCAGAAAATGGCGCGAAGTTATAGCGCCACCTCACGGCGTTCACTGTACTAACCGATCAACCAATGAGAATTAAGTTCCGGTTTGCCAATATTATGAAATCAACCGGAAGTAGTATTTTGATTATTTTGTCGTCTTGATATCGCTTGCGACAACACGGCCAAACTGACAAGTCACACGTCCTCGTGTGTTAATCTGTAAAGAAACATACACGCAAAGTATCACATAGCTCGGCCACTCCTGACTATAGTCAGGTTAATTACAGACAGAGTTATAGAACAGATGCCTCAAATCCAAGATAACCAAACGATAGTACAGGTATAGTACACTCAATTAACTTCACACACACGCACATCATGGCCCAGCCGCTCGGCAGCGTATTAAACTTTCATTGTAGCATCGCATTATACTACGCTTACGTCCTGGTCTCCACAGACCAACCAAACCAAAGTAGTCTCCACGAGACCCAGACCTCCACCCTACACCTCTAGCCGCGCATCGCGCCCTGAACGACCCACCAGTGAATCGCAGTTACGACTACGACTGAAGCGTGTAGTGCGGCCGAATACGAAGCCATGGTGTGTGTGTTTAACTACCCGCGGTAGACGTGCCTTCATCAGCGCTTGCTACATCAGACTCGGTGTCACAAATAAGCTAAGATGGTACTTCGCTTTGAGGCATCTTTCCAATTCGATCATGAGCGTATTTGTAGGTTCTATTTCCAGACAATGATTTTAAGGTGTTACGATCACCATTAAGAACTTCCATTACTTTGAAAAACCCTTTGTACTTCACGTCAAGCTTAGTTTGATTACGCTCTTCTTTCTCAATAAGAACGAAGTTACCGACAGAGTAAACGCACAGTAACTCACGCTTGCTTATGTACGTACTATCAAAACTACTTTTATCATAACGCACAGCGTGTAAACAAACTTTCACTATCGAATAATGTTGAAAATCTTCAACCAGAGCCATGTACCATCGTTATCCACATTAACAATCATCATTTTCACTAAGAGCCTTCGACACCTGGGAAACCCACACACGAGTAAACCACTCTAACGCCACGGCTCTCTAGCCGACCAGCAATCGCATTGCTCTCACACATCCATCGCATGGATCCGTGTGTATCACCCAATGACTACACACTTTTTACTACGGCCGATAGAGAACCCCTACTCGCGTGCTTCCCATTACTTAGGCTTGCTCATCACCACTGTGATCACCATCTACTTTGACTGGTACATGACCTACTGGCATCATTCTCAACCTATCGTGAGCATATTCAAAAATTGCATTGTAAACTAGATTGGGCTGTACCTAACAATGTAACCGTTTTTGCTGTTGTTTACCAGGGAAACACTCAGTACCTGAGTCAAAACAAAATGAAAACGACTCACCAGATTTGGTAGACAATAGATCTGTAGCTGGCTTAATGGTACAGACATCCATCCGCTTCTCAACTCGGCTATTACTGCAGCCGGTTTCTTTTGACAGATTGTGGTGATGTGACCCAGTCGAAAAGCACCATCCTTGATCAGCGATTATTCGTACAGGAGTTTCAAAGAGCGCAACGCTGTCCAACACTGCCATGCTGCTTGTACATGTCCTTGTGTGTTAATGTTAACCTGTAACCGAAAAAAATCAACAGCAGTACATGTTCCACTCGGCCAATTCTGACCACATTTTTATCGAAACGCATTACTTAACAATAATTTCATAAAAGCAATAACAATCATCGATAACAAAAGATTCCTCTAAGTCTTAGTAGTAAATGTTCAGGGACTGTATCAACTTAGATCACATACAATGCTTATGGCCCGGCTGCCACAACAGCCAATGACACTCATGTCACCCATATCGTCATCACCTCAAGTGATACGACCAACACTTCATCTAGAGTCCGCGACTCCCAGGTCAATACATGACCAACACAACAATAGTCTCCTTTGAGACCCCGGTCCCCGCCACACCACTAGCTGCCCATCGCGCCCTGAACAACTCCACATGCAGTTGCAGTTACGACTACAGACTAGTGCGTGTGGTGCGACCAAATAACCACGGTACACCACTGGCTGCCCATCGCGCCCTGAACAACTCCACATGCAGTTGCAGTTACGACTACAGACCAGTGCGTGCCCTTCGACCAAATAACCACGGTACACCACTAGCTGCCCATCGCTCCCTGAACAACTTCACACCGAGTTGCAGTAACGACTACAGACTAGTGCGTGCCCTTCGACCAAATAGCCATGGTATGTGCTCTACTACTCGGTGGAATAATTCTCTTCACCGTTTTCTACGTTTAACTCATTAGGAACACTACTTAGAGGCATCTTTCGTATGCGAACGTGGGCATACTTGTAAGTACGATTAGAGTTTAAATCTTAAACGTATAGCGATCACCCGCCAAAACTTTCGCTACCTTAAACGGACCTCTGAACTTCCGATATAACTTAGACAGTCATTACAAATTTTAATGAAAAATCGTTACCAACTTTTTCTCTCAAAGCTAACATGTTGAATAACACCCATACTCATTCAAATAATTGAAAGATTATCAAAATATTGCAGGACTTATACTCTGACCTCCATCGGCTCTTTCATCATCACACTTATAACTTCCATCCCACAACGGGTTACTAACACAACAGCACCCAAATAATCTCGAGCCTTTATCCAAATAATCTTAAACTAGGTTTGTTCAACATGTTACTTTGTCTGCCCTATCATAATATTACTTTGCAAGTAAATGTCGGGTAGAATTGCAATAAAATCTCAAATTGTTGCTCGCTAATCGCAACGCTACATTATGATTTGTTCTGTGCTGAATACACGCGTTTGACCATACCTGTCAACGCAACAACGTTATTAACTCGTTTACCACATAAACTCTCCTTTACTAACGAGCATTCAGCACCAGAATCGTAAACAAAACAATACAGCTCACCTTTACGTTCCAACGTGCCTGAGCGTAGTTGTACGACGCAAACGTCCACTCGACGTTCACTACTTCCATCACATTGTCCACCATCCGCTTGGCTGCCACAGCTCGTGCAGGGCCGTGATATGTCCTGGTTCCCTTCATTTGCAGCACACCAAGGGATCACCGTCGACTGCGGGGCTGCTTGGCTCGATTCTTAAAGTCACTCCACGTCATACCAGTATGCGATACTTGAGAATGCCATGTCGATGCACTTCCTTTCAGAGATTTGCTATGCACAATAATCAGTGCGCCTCCTTCCATCGGATGTTCTGCGAGGCAAATGTCTCTTCACCGTCGAGCTCCAAGAACGTGGATCGACGTCAGGTAGTTCCGGCTTGAACTCTGACAGCTTGATTGAAGCTTTCTGCAGCGTTGATCTTCGGACGGCTTCACTCATGGTAATCTGGTTTTGCTGCTCGAGGAGCTGGCGCTAATAGATATCCGTGGTAGGTGCCCGAGCTGATCCCGCTTCTGATGTCGGCGCGAGCGTGGGCGTAGCGATAACAGGGCCATCATCATAATTTCTTGGTACGGGTTCCATGAGGAAGGTTTACGTTTATTCGGTAATTTTCAATCACTTTATGAGCAGTAAGAAACAAAGGTTTGTACGGTGAACATGACAGTTCCGATGGTATGCTCTCAACCGTTCGGCGTGCGCTCCGCAAGTCGAATCCGGCCGCTCTCCAATCGGCTCTGTCCACGTGCAGAAAATGGCGCGAAGTTATAGCGCCACCTACCGATCAACCAATGAGAATTAAGTTCCGGTTTGCCAATATTATGAAATCAACCGGAAGTAGTATTTTGATTATTTTGTCGTCTTGATATCGCTTGCGACGACAAATATATATTTTTTTAAGAATCCGAATTTTAATTCAATATTTATGTGTGTTATTTGTGGAGTGGTAATTGCACCTTTTCTAAGCGACACATTGTTTTCCGACATCCACGCGTACGAAGTCGCGAGCACAGCTAGTTTTTAATATTTTTTTATTTATATATTTATCCATCTTACGTCTATCATGACAGGATTTATTTTATCAATGTTTAATTTGCATATCCACTAATGTCCTTTCAGTACTGACGATCCCTTGGTAATGGCGGGTCTGGGCACAGTGGGTGTCGAGATCATCACGCAGCTGCCCGAAGCAGACGCTGTGATTGTGCCGGTCGGGAGCGGCGGGCTGCTAGCCAGCGTACTCGTCGCCTGCAAGAAACTCAAGTGTTCCTGCCTCGTTTATGTAAGTTAGGTACAGACGCCAGCACATCGAGCTACCCGAAAATGTCAGATTTTCCCAATCAACTTTGAACCTTATGCTTTAGCAATAAAGTTGAAAATCTATTAAAGAAATCTGACAGATTGTATTAGCTTGATGTGCTGGCGTCTGTACATAGTATCCATTCATATCAGTCCGCTGCTAGTTTCCTATGGTTACAGCCGGATTCAAACTTTATGGCCGCTCTGAAGTGCGCTACTCGTTGCACAGAACCTCACCCTTCACCCCCGACAGGTGAATTTGTTACAGCGCAGCGACTCGCCTCATGTTTCGAGCTGACATAGTTTGAATCGGACTGTACTACAACTTAAAAGAATATTTACTCGATTGGACGCAAAGAGGAATAGCTACTGCTGCCAGCTGTACCCTGAGAAGGCCTCCACAAGGCGGAACGACAATCTGGTCTTGGAAATTCACCGAATGAGAGCCACCGGACTGTGCTCGCTGTAGCTATTATTAGGGGAGGATATACCTAGCAGTGGACGTCTCGTTTTTCAGCTGTATGCTGCTTGTTTGAATATTGAAACCTTTACCACAATTTCAGGGAGCTGAGTGTTCCAAGGTGCCGAAGATGATGAAAGCGCTTCAAGCGGGGAGACCAGTCACAGTGAACGTGGTGCCCAACCTGGCAGACGGCATCAGCGCCTCCACTGTCGGTATCAACGCATTCTCAACCATCAAAGGCAGGCTTGATAGGATGGTGAGTCATTACTTCTTTCATATCGTACCGGCTTTACAAAAATGCTTTTTACCTATGCTTTTTAGTTTCATCAGTCGTTTAAGAACTCACTTAATTTATGTATGTACCTACACTCAACACTGCAAGTATGGGTAAGGTAACCATCCATTACTTTAGAGCTATTTTCGACATTGCAGTTGGTGGTTGACGAGCTGTACATAGCTCGGGCATTGATATCAATGCTGGAGCGCGAACGGCTCGTGGCGGACGGAGCCGGCGTGTGCGCCATTGCCGCAGTCATGCAGGGACTGGTGCCCGAGCTTCGGGGAAAACGGTATGTAAATTCATTAGTCTTATTTTTTTGAAGTGAAAACTTCTTTAGCGGCGTTGTACACTTTTTTTGTAACGGGTAAAAAATGTAAAACTCGCGTCAGGACACGTGACCCTGATCGAAAATTCGTAAGACGGATGGTGAGTAGACAGCCGGCGGCGCGGCGTAGGTGAGGAAGTATCCCCCTCTCTTTCTACGGCGCGGCGAAAATGTATGCCTGCGCCTATTGTTTAGTTTAGGTGGGGCAGGGTGCTTGCGCGAATGTTCGTGTGTGTTTATGTTACAGAAACAAACTTAACTTAAATGAATGAATTAATTAGAATTGTAGTTAGAATGTATTGATAGACTTGAAGGTACATCTCTCGACAATAAATCTGCAATTTGGGAACTACAGATAACTGGTGGAACATATGGCACACCTCCGGTGGACGTGAAAAAATTAAAAAATTAATAAAATAATGGTTCTGGTAATAATGATGGTGAAAAAGTCGTCGAAATTATGGATGGAAGTTGATTTTTTCTGAGAGAGAAACTTTTTAATGTAATATAAATTGTCATGTTTGTGCAAGATAGCGCAATAAATAAATATTGTATTCTACGACATAAATGATAGTACTTTTATACTGATAATTAAAGCAATTCGTGCAAAATGATTCCCTAACCATTCCAAAATATAAAAAATGCACAACGTTAATATTTAAGTTTTCACTTCTGCCGGCACTCCCGGAGTGCGACCCGTCGTTTTTTTTCTTTTTTTTTTAACTACTTACATATACAACTACCCTCTCACTAGGAGCCGGGCGTTGATAGCTGCGCCACAGTTACTAAATTTTGCAGTTATGTTCTTTTAACTATTTTTATGATTGTATCTGT
Source organism: Eremobia ochroleuca (assembly GCA_949629135.1). NCBI lineage: Eukaryota > Metazoa > Arthropoda > Insecta > Lepidoptera > Noctuidae > Eremobia > Eremobia ochroleuca. The sequence goes on along the minus strand of OX451403.1, from coordinate 7,647,403 downwards.
TTTTGTTCCAAAATAAACGATTTTTATTTTTATACCTATCTAGGTCTTATAAATTATGTGATATATGGGTCCACATTTTGTGGCTGGCATCCAGCAGACAAGATGGAGTACAGTTGATACCTCGGTACTACATACAGAGTACCATCTGAACTGATGATAACAATTAATTATGTACAGGTCTGTCTGCATTGTAAGCGGTGGTAACATCGACTCCGGACGGCTCGCGCGTAACATTCAGCGCGGTCTTGGCTCTAGTGGGCGGCTGATGAGGTTCGCGGTGCCCGTCCCTGACCACCATGGCGGGCTCGAACAACTCGCCAAGATCATATCCGATGAGAGCGCCGTGCTCAAGAGCTTAATCACCGAGCAGATGTGGGTGCACAGTGACGTCGGAACCACTTGGGTATTTATGTTAATAATGTACTTTTGGAAAATCCTGTTCAAATGTTTGTATGTAACAAGTCAATTTGTTATCTGCATTGGCGGCAATCGCCATTAAACTGGCCTTGAAAATCAAGCAGGATTCAGGCATCCGCATTCCATCGTCTTATTTATTGGGCTGTGGTGTCCAGCAAATTCCCTTTTATAAATTCTAAAAACATTACCCCCCTTCTGGGGCAGTCGATTAAAAAGGCGAACAAGCTGTGTCTAATAATAATTCGGCTGCGGCTTTCTCGTCGTTAGGAAATATTGCCACTATAACTACACCAAACTTGGCATCAGGGCTGATCATCGCATAAAACGGTTACCTACTAGGACACAAGGAGTATTGATACCTATTCTCAAACGTATCCCTTATACCGTGTTCACACGGATCGACTTTAGTTGAACAACTTTTGTTGTTCAACAAAAAATACTTTGAATGTGAAATTCTATTTGATTGAGTCTGTTCAGACGGTTCAAATCACTTTCGATTTAGCAGTTGTTCAACTAAAATCGTACCGTGTGACCCCGGTATTAAACTTTTTTATAACACTCAAGATTTAAGAGGGAGAAGTTATTGTGTGTTGGAAAACAGGTCCTCCTAGACAATAATCTCCGTCGCCAAGCTTGGTGATTAGGAGATATTGGCACCATCACCATACTCACCAAGTAGGATTATTACGGCTTATGTTCAGCAGTGTAAATCTGTCTGCCGACACTTAATATACTATAAACTGGATGTTTTTTTAACAGGCTGCAAATTTTTTCAGGGTGTTCTATTCATGACTATGAACAACTTACACTATGGGACTAACTCTGAAATTACGAAATCAAAATCAGCTGTTTAATACAAAGTCCAATACCTACTTGACCAAAATGTATGAAACAGCTGATTTTATTTTCGTGATCTCAGAGTTGGTTCTATAGCGAAAGTTGTTCATATTCATGGGTAGAACATCCTGTAAAAATTTGGAGATAGTAAAAAAAAAACATGCTGTATAATCAGCATGCATGATGATAACTTGTGCTGATTTCAGGCCAATGTGGTGGTCGAGACAGCGAATGAGGAGCACGCGTCTAGTTTCAAGGATCGCCTGCGCGATCAGTATCCTACCGCTAGGTTCGCCGTCATCGACTTTGATGAGAAACACAAAGTTAATGTACAATGACATTGCTAACTATACAACATCTAATATTCTGTATAAAATATGTAATTATTTTAGTTCTCTATGCCCGTTGAATTTATTTTCTGTTTTGTGTGTAAATTAACAAGAGGAAGGGGATTATAAATATATGAAACAAGTTGTTTTATTTTTTTTTTATTGTTTTTTACTTATACATAATCTTATGCGACGGGGTCATCACCCTTGGTGGCCCTTGTGTAGATCACCTGACCATGGTGCTGGACTACCTGTTTAATTAAACCTGAAACAACAAAATGAAAAGTATCAAGTACATGTTGCAAGTACATATACCTAAGCCATATAGTGATTTACATTACAAGTTCAGACTCAATATATCAGTTTGTAACTGTCATGGTTTATCCAGTAAAAAGGTTCATCATAAAATTTTTATTTCTTTACATTTATCTAAATTTTAATCAGTCCTGATTGATTTCAGTATATTTTACAATTGCTTAGCAGTTTGGGTTTATTGTGAAAATATCATAGAATTTTTAGTTGACCGAATGAATGACAAAAAAAAAATTACATTCAGCATATTTTACATTTAGTGACAACTTTTGAAGCAAACTGAACAAGATAGAAGTTATATTGTTATTACATCTAGGGGTGTTTAGTGTCCTGCAGTGTTAAATGTAAATTTCTCAATGTTGATTGCAATAAACTGTCATGCTTAGATTCTGATTCAGAGTCCAAATCAGCACTATCTATTGCCAGAAACACAAGAATTGAATTGAGTGTAAAGAAGGTAACCCAGAACATGAATGTTGAGTGATAAATAATTATGTTAATAACAATAATGAATAATACAAGTTTGTGCTCACTTGTGCTGGGAAAAATTTGTAACAGTTTTGCTCAAAAAAAGCATGTCAATTTGTCTATAAATAATTTGACGAGCTCAAATTCCTGGTAAGGCAACAATGTTATTAAGATAAAAACCATACCTTTTTCTCTAAGCTCGATGAGTGCCCTTCTTGCGAGTGAGCCTCGGACCTTCAACCTTTCAGAGACAACGGCAGGTGTGATCAGCTTGTACTGGGGCACTTCCTTGTACAGTTTCTCATATGTGGGCTTGTCAAACAACACCTGGTTGTTCAACTTGTCACGGACCTTTCCTTTGGACCACTTCTGCAAGGCGAAAAAATATGTTAGTAATCCCTAATGTATGGACTTCCATCCTCATGAAAATGGTTCAGGGTACAAGGTGTAGCCATCAGCCTCAATATATCAGTAAATTTACTCTCACAGAGCTCAAGTTTAGATGTATAATCATCTGGCGATACACCTGCAATGAAACTACTGGATGCTTAGACTCGTGATTTATGGATAAGTACAATAATTGAGTTATGTTCTGGATTCTGGTAACACAATCTGATCTTTGATAACTCAGGTGTAATCAGGTGTCGATTATAATCACAGATCATGTATTATAGTTACATTTAGATCATTGTAGTTTAAGATTATTCCACTTATTATTCACTTTATGGAGTACCTAGGCATTCACTGTCTGTCACACGCACACATAACCTCTTTTTGAAGTTTGCAGATTATTTACCTTCTTCTTGGCTTTACCGCCACCGGATCCTTCCTTCTTCTTCTGTGTTTTTTGGGGCTGCTTAGCCGAAGCTTTAGTGTCCTTTTTGGGCGGCTGAAATTACAAATACATTGTTGACAACAAGCTTCGCCACGAGGTCCCCCCATCCCAACTTCTCAGCAATAATGTACTCGTTAACACGAAAATGGATCAATATTTAGTCACTTAATATTTAAGCGTTATTTTGATACAATAATCGTTGACAGAGACGAAATAATCACGATTTATTCAATGAAAATCGAAAATAATATAGCGACAGCTTATTCACTCACCATCTTGAAACCGGAAAGAAGGTTAGAGAATATTGTCTATGAATAAAACTGTTCTGACATTTACGTTCCAATACTAAAATTAAATTCCATAATGCCAGGTACACACACAGCAATTTCAAAATCTCGCGTCCACACACAAATTTTGACGATAATCTGTGTGAACGTGAGATACAAGATATTTATTTTGTAAAACATGAGTGCAGAATTATACAGGTCTTAAAAATAATAAGAGGTAGCTACATGAGATGGGTTGTGTGGTTGGTTGGGTTGCGTGAGATTTTGAAATCGCCAGTGAGTCTCCTATGATTTACACTTTTGTTATTACACATCAAGCTATAGGTATATTTCCAGTTTTAGCTGGCCTCACATTGTATAAGCTTTTCGTAATGAGAAGTCAGCTTAATACTCTCAGCGCCATGTGGTCCGCCGGCCGCCCACATGGCCCGCTTCTAAAAAAATCATGGCGCTGAGAGTGTTAATTATACTGAAAATGTATAGCATGATTATGTCGATGTGCATATAGGCATTGTTGGTTAACTTTATTTTATTATTTATTATTACATTCAAGACGGTCGATTTCGGGTCGAGTCCCTTAAGGCAAATAACATAAAACTCATAATGTGAACTGATTAGCGATTCTGAGTTTTTGAATGTTTTACTGCGTTCATTATAACCATAGACAAATAAAGCCACCTTTGACCCTCTGCAAGATAAGACATTTAAAAACAATGCAACTGGATGTATCATTGAGCCACATTGAGCCAACAATGGGGATAAAAACTGACACTTGCTCACTTACGCATAATCACACTTCACACTAATATTATAACGGCGAAATTTTGTGAGCGTGTGTTTGTATGTTTGTTACTTCTTCACGCTCAAACGGCTGAACGGATTTGGGTGAAATTTGGTACATACATAAATAGTTTATAGCCGGGATTAACACAAAGGATATATACTTTTTATCCCGATATTCTCACGGGATTGACACTTGTGTTGTTAATTAATTTGCCCCATTGCGTAGCTGTTTATTATATAACAAAATTTGGGAACCATGTATTATCCAAAGACGTTAAAATACGAAAACTGGGTGAAAGCTCTGCGAGGAAAGCCGAATTCCGTCGAGACTATGTGCTAGCTTTGTTAAACCTGAATACTTTTATGGGAGAAATTCGTATGCAGGAGATGCTTCCAAGAGAACTAAGTCCGTTATTATTACCTAAAGGCCCTTGTGCACATACACCCTTTTTTTTTTTTTTGTTTGGGAAATTATCAAATAACTTATAACTTCTCCCGCTCTGGGCGGAGCGGGAGGGTGTGTCAGGTGCCAGACTTTTACTGACTAAAACCCACCCGTGTTCCTTCAGTTGCCTGTGCCAAGGGACACGGTAACTCTTTCGAAGAATCCGCGACCCTGGCAGGCATCGGCCCGAGCGGACCCCGTCAGTTACTGCTGACATCTCTTTGAGGCGCGCGTGGAACACAACGCGTCGTCGACCCGGGCCTGGTCCTTATCGGACGACGAACTGCCCATTGTTCGCCGTCCGCAAGCCCGCGCCTACGGTGGCCGGGAGTCGGCTCTTAACTTCCGACGCCCAGGGCGTCTCCTGCGGCGACTAGGGGCGTGAGAGCGCAAAGATTGCCTCTCCCTCACGCGTTCCGCCTCCTCCTTCGCAAGCATTACTGCTTCGCAGAAGGAGGTGACGGCTTCCCATGCACTCTCGCTCCGTACCATGGCCTGGACCAGGGCCGGACGCGAGAGATCGCCGCCGTGAGGACGCGGCGGTGCTCCGCCCAAGCCGGGCAGACCACCGTGTCCTCCGGGCGATCCACACAATGGTGACACCCGGGCATTTCCTCCCGCCTTATACCGAACAGGAACCTCCCGAAGCAGCCCTGTCCGGTGAGGACCTGCGTCAGGCGGAAGGTGAGGACGCCGTGGCGCCTCTCTAACCACTCCTCAAAGAGGGGACTTATCGCCGCAATTGTGGCGTGCCCAGCACTGGGTTGCGACAGACGCGCTCTCCATGTCGCCATGAGATTCCGCCGGAGCGCTGTCCGCTGTGCCGCGATTTCTCGCGGCAGCGGAGTAACGCCCTGGCGTTTTTCCTCCTCGCGCCACTCCCATATTTGGGCGAGGACTTTTGCCTCCAGATCCCATGGCGGTAATCCGGCAAGGAGGCTCGCCGCCTCACCGGAGACCGTGCGGTATCCCCGGACTAGCCGGACGGGCATGACCATCTGGGACGCGTTCAACCGGCGGCCTGGTCACCGCCTCAAAGAACGCGCCCACACCGGTGCCCCGTTAAGGGCCATGGACCGCACGACCCCTGCGTAGAGCCTCCGGCAGGAGGCGTTTGGACCCCCTAGATTGGGCATGAGCCGCTTCAAGGCAGCCCCGGCCCGCTCCAGTCTGGGAGCCAAACGTCGGAAATGCTCCACGAAGTTCCACCGACTGTCGAGGACGAGTCCCAGGTGTGCACATACACCCTTAATGTTATTCATAAAGTATTACAGGAATACTATGTAAATTATATTAAGGTTATTTGTGTGTTTACATTATCATATTTGATCAGTGCTAGAATTAACATCTGTGAAGTTTTCTAGGGCAGGATGTCAAGTAGATAATTCACGAGTTGGTCTTCAACTCCGATGAGGGTATTCCTGTCGTATGCCTCCAGTCTTAACCAAAAAATCAACTTAAAGTTAACAAACACAAAACAACCTATAAATGATAAAATGTGTATATTATTTTAATGACTTTTCTACTAAAGCTGCTTTTTTACCAGCGGTAGACGCTTACCTTTTCCTTAGCTCGTATTTTAATAGTGCTACAAACCAAGTCACATATTAATCTACTTTTCGTTTAATTAGTGATCGACACAAAAGACACACAGAAATGGCGGTTTGTGGACGAACAACAGTGCTGCCACCTATGACGAGCTTTAAGTTTTTAACTCCATTGGGCGTTCTTCCACTCACTGGCCTTACTTGCTGCTGCAAGACGACTGCTGGCAAAGATTGAAGCATAAAGTATGAATGAAAGAACAACGATGAGTTAAATATTTGTTTCAGAATGCAATTTTGATTCATAACGCTAATGCACATCTTTACTATCTCGCTTTTGACAACAGCTTCGCCCAAGTGGAGGTCGGAAATGACCCAAAGGGAACGTAGGTAGGTACAACCGGGATATAGTCCTTTATTGGAAAAAAAAAAATGCTGGGTGTTATTGAAGAGCGATGAAATAAGAATTCAAATTTAAACATATTATGAATTAAAATAGCTTTTCTTGCCTGCCGATGGCGTTGTTCTTCTTAACTTGAACAATGAAACTTTTGATGTGGTTTTCAACATCATTTTGAGAATTTATTCCGGAAGGCTAACCTAAGCTTTATTAATTAGTATTAAACTATATATATAATAAAGAAAAAACCGTGCGAAGCAAGGGCGGGTCGTATGTAAAAAAAAAACAACTACTAAAATAAAAACAATTAGCCTTTATAGAAGCTCCCATTTCTTTTACCTCAGTCCATGTCCTATTGCAATAATAATAAATATGTACAATATTTCTACTTTTAGGTACTTACATTACAGTGTTTAACGTCAATAATTTATTTATTTATATAAAAGACAAAATGTAGGTGTACTATGTCCCTCTGTCTACCCCTACCAAAAATACAGGCGTAAATAATGTGAGACTAGATTATAACAGGTGCTACATTTGTGACTTCAACGATTCGTAGTACGATAATTCTTCTTCAGTGACTGACGATCGGAATGTTTCCACTCCATGTAACAGTTCAGACACTCCGAGGATAACCGAATCAGGACTTAATTCACTCTCTTTTACTGCACCTGAAACAAACATAATATATTGGCGCCGATTCCCTTGTTCACAAACTAAACTAAAATTAAGTTCCGTGCATCTTTTTCTTTTTATTTCATTAGGAAAAGGACAGAAGATAAATATTAGTTTAGTCCTGTCATATTAAGATACACCATAGGCACGTTTGGCGCAGTGGTTAAGCGATTGACTGCTGCGCTGCGTGTCGCGGGTTCGATTCCCGCACGGAACAAATATTTGTATGACCTACATGTATTTGTTCCGAGTCTGGGTGTTTTTCTATCTATAATATGTATGTATTTACAAAAAAAAAAAAAAAAAAAATTGTATATAAGTAGTTTATCAGCCATCTTGTTACCATAACACAAGCATTAGGTTGCTTAGCTTGGGACAAATGGTGCTGTGTCAAATGTCCAGGGATTTATTTATTTATTATTTATAGGCAAGTTTAGACGTGACTAAAAAATGGATACTAAAAATACGTCAATTTACGTCAGGCGCTGACTAATTTGACAGTACTAAATTAATATTTATCTTCTGTCCTTTTCGATTCTGTAAAAATCTCACCCTGAAAACTTGCGTCGAGTGAGCTGTCAGTGTTATACCATTGATGCTAGGGATTGACTAAGCTAACATTTACAATAATAATCGAGATTTTAATAATATTTGTTATGCTAATTCTATTGATAATTTTATATAATTTCTAAAGCTAGTATTTTAGTTGTCAAAACAGTACTATTTTGTGGAGTTTTATAATAAAATAGCAAAACAGAAACTTAGTCAGAATAACACACAGGTCCACTCAGTGTGGTTCTTTCCTCAAAAGACCACTTCAGACACCAATCTACATGGTCCTCAAAGATTATATCCGGATTTTTATATACACATTGACATTGATGAATTTTATATAAACAATGACATGGATATTTACTTTGTAAAGTATCTTATTTTTATTATTATTACTGTGAGTGTGAAGACTATGTGGGTCATTTCTTTTTTTCGGTTTTCCTTCTTAGTTAGTTTTAATCATGATCTGGCAGTTTGAGTCATTTATGCGGCCTACCCAAATGTCCTTTCATTGGTATTGTTCGTCGAATCGTAAGGCTCCTCAAGTTCTGAGTTGAGCTGCACGATTTTTGACAAATGCGTGCACTGACTGGACAGGTCCGCTCAATCTGTGTGGTTCTTTACTCAAAAGACCATTTCAGACACTAATCTACATGGTCTTCACATTATCTGACCAAGATTATGTCTGGACTTTAAAAGAGACTGTGACCTCTGAGTTTGTTTCGGCCTTTCTTCTCAGAGTAGTCAGATAGGAAACGCCGACCTCATCTAGTTTAAAAAAATATGATTGACATGTAAAAGTGTTTGTACAAACCTACTTACAGAAAATAAATCATTTATCATTTATCATTATAACAAATTTGTTTTTTTTTTAAAATATTTTTGTATTTCTTTTTCCTAGATTAAAACGAATTAATTACTAAATTAGTATAAAAAATATTATTAAAATGTCGGTTACGATTGTGCATGTATTCTTGGTCAATCACTAGTATCAGGTGGGATGACACTGACAGCTCACTCTGCGCTCACTTCACCTAAGTTTTCACGGTGAGATGGTTACAGAATCGCACGGCTGAACTTAAATTTAGTTTAGTTTTTTTACTACTAAGCCATATTTCGGCCCTGTTGCGAACGTCGAGAGAGAGAGAGAAAAAATGAATTGTCGAACAGACGGGGAATGATTAAGCAGAGCGAATTTATCTGGCTCGGTTGCTTTACATTGGAAGTGGAACTATCGGAATCTAACATTTTTTGCTCACCGACAGCGTCGCCGTCATCGGGCCATAGGTGGCCAATGATTGCAGCACATGTCATACGATTTAAGGTGTGCAATATTGATCTTAGTTACAATTGCAATAAATATTAATTTTACTCGCATTCGTAGTTTTTGTTGAACAGTTTTAAAATGTTGCCGAGATATGGAAATCGAATGTGTTTGAAAATTGCTCGACCTTTTAATACTGTCCATAGTCGCTAGACTCGCGTCGCAAGTCTACGTCGCAAGACACTCAGCAGTAAGATCAAGACAAGTAAATGGCCTTTACTTGTAAAACTTGTAAACGTCGTAAATAAGTTACTTGTAAGTTTCCCTAACAGAATACAGTATAATAAAATACCAGCATGCAGTTTGGCGACCAACGCGCGGACGGCAGCAGACCTCGCGGTGGACACGACTTGCAGCAAGTCAGCTCCCGTGCAACTTTCCGGTAAGGCCGCCGCCACCGACTCCAGATCCACCTCGTCGCGTAACTTGTAACTGCAGATACGAAACCAACAGTAATATAGACTCTTTTGTATGTGACGAAAGCTAAAAGTTTTTTTTTTCTTCACCTAAATGGCCACTGGAAATGAATCTCGGAGACGAGTGTTATTTTGAATCTTAAGTTTCAACTGAGTGTAGTGGATCAATTAAGGGAGAAGCGCCAGGGTAGTCCGCGAAATTTTTTTTTTTTGATGTGTAACATCTTTCCTCTCGCTTTTCTGCAATCTGTGGGAGTAATTTCGTGAAAAGAAACGGAAGTCTGTAACAGGAAGCTGGAGATGCGCGCGCTATTTGATTTGACCAATAAGCGCTCGTGATATAAAATTTTAAATCTCCTAGTGTTAATTAAATAAAATAAAATTTTTATGAAAAAGAATTATTCTTCGTTACGAAAAATCATTTCAAATAATACCTGAATCATTTTTTTCAAGATATAGTGTTAATGTTGCTTATTGCCAAGGTGAGATGTCAGATGTTACACATCATATGCGACTGCTATAAAGCTCGCTCGTTTTTTTTTTTTACAATTACGTTTTTTGCAAGTTGCAGGCCAGTGTCAGGTTGTATGTTGAACAAAATATGATTTGCGACAGTAACAGGTATGTATTTACATAATTATAACTATTAAAATCATCAATACCACCCTGTAAGTTCATATAATCCTATTGATTGATAGAGCAAATTGCAAAAACGTAAGAAAAATAATTGAGTTTGGCGCTTCCCCCTTAAGAGTCCACATTAGACTGACTGTTTTGGACTTGGTAGGGATCGGGAAAATCTGACACAACGCCTGTCATTCTTTAAGGCAAATAGGAATTCGTCATTTGGAGTTATAATAACGAAATTAGCGTAGCACGAATACTGACTTCCTACAAAGTGCGCGGAGCACGCAGGTTTTCTCTTGCAAGCCGCAGTAGGGCCCCACGTATATGAGCTTGTCGAGGCGACCGGGACGCAGCAGCGATTGCTCCAATAAGTCGGGGCGATTTGTCGCACCCATTATGAAAACGAAACTCGACGTATCAGCATCTGGAATAATTTAAATTCACACTTGGTAGGACAGCCAGCTCTAACCACGTAAAGGGCTTTTAAGCCCGGTACACCGCCGAAACCGCTGGAATCCATTGGATGCGAGAAGCACAGAACGGGTCGAAGTGGAGGTACTTGGGGGAAGCCTATGTCCAGCAGTGGACGTGTTTCGGCTGAAATGATGATGATGACACCGATGAAGACCAGGTGCCGTATTATGACGGTTTAATGTCATCCTGATTCCAGTGTAAGAGAGACGGAGCTATACATGACCGATAGCACTATCCTGTTTTCGCACTGGAATCATGATGGCATTAATACTTCGTAATACGGCCCCAGAACACTGATATAATTATCTCTGTATTATATTGGTCTCCAATGTTCAGCCAATAATTGAGCCCAATGTTTCACCAACCGTCCCCGCTGCTGACGCCGTCGAGCTCGGCCAACAGTTGGCTGACGACGCGGTCGCTGGCCCCGCCGGAGTCGCCGGCCGCGCCCCGCCGCGGGGCTAGCGCGTCCAACTCGTCCAAGAACACTATGCAAGGCGATGAAGCGCGCGCCGCCTCGAATACTGAAATATTAAGGATTATTTTATGTTATGGTATGTAGCAATTTTGTTTATTTATGTGATTTAGGAAAAGCAAACTTTAATACCTACACAAAGTTGAATTTCTGCTACAATTAAAAAAAAATGTGACATCAATAGTACATACTTATCCTGATATCAACTTAATTCACACGAAGGTAAAGTTGATATTTGTTAAGGAAACCATGAGTAATGACACGAGAATGTGAATAGACTTTAAATAGGTTGTGTCACGTGAGTTTTTACTCACCTTTTCGAACATTTTCTTCAGACTGTCCGATATACATGTTGAGTAGCTCTGGCCCCTTGACGCTCAGGAAGCTAACATTGAGTTCTGTGCTCACTGCTTTAGCTACGAGGGTCTTGCCGCAGCCTGGAGGGCCGTATAGCAGTATACCTACAACATAATTAGAAAGATGTAGGTAGGCTGTAAAATAACAACTACATCTTCAACAACTACTTTAAGTGAATATCTTGCCTGATCTTTTCAAGCTGGAATTTTTGAATAAATGTGGATATTTTATAGGGAATTCTATAGTCTTCAATAGCTCTTTCTTCAGCTTCTCTAGACCGCCGATGTCTTCCCAGTACACTTTCGGTATTTTAGGAGCATCCAAATGTTGACTTTGAAGGCCTCGAATGGACTCTGTTTAGAAATAAATGACATTTTAAATCAATGTTTAGTTTGATCTAAGCCAAGAAAAAGCAAATTATTGACAGTCTTAGCTAAAGAGCTCACCAAGAGCAGAATTGAAGTCTTCCTCTTGAACTAAATGCAAGTCAGGTACCGGTGGTAGCTGGTTGTAACTATTATGCTGTTTCAAATAAGACTCTCTAATTGCAAAATGAAGTAGAGTGTCCAAGTCTCCATATAGAAACGTCTCAGTTTTTGCGGCTACCCTCTGCAAGACGTCTCTTGAAGATTTAGTCAGGCATACTAGTTCTTTATCAGTGCTCAACTGGTTGGGCGACAGCTGTTTTTCCCCATCTATACTTAGCTGCATCACAGTCGCGAACCACTCCAGCATTTCGTATCTTTGCTGAACGTTTAGTCTAGGTATGTGTATCTTCTCTAGGAAAATTCTTAACATATTTGGCTTTAAGTCCTGTCTCTCTGTTATTGCAATGAATATGATGGGGTATTTGGTATAGTTTTGGTACAAATCTGTGATGGTGTTCATGAAGTATTCTAAAACTCTACAGTCTTCGTTGTTTTCGGGGTCCACTGCAAATACCTAGAAGACGAAAGGTTTAAGATGAATATAACGAAGGATGGCGAAAAGTAGGCAATCTAAATTCTAACAAAGTGGGTGCTCGAATTCAAGCGGCAACGTTGCGGCAGGCACCGAGAACTTTCCTGATGAACAGGATGAGCTCTGAAGAATTGGCCAGCTCATGCAACATAGAGAGAGATGTGGAAAACTATTTCTCCCTCCCTAGTAAATGTTAAGTATTTCAAAAATCAATCAAAATCAGCAGACACATTTTTCGAACATATCGAGCAATGAATCAATCACTTTGAATCATTTTGCTAAATCATTGCTCCACATGTTCGAAAAATGTGTCTGCTCAACAACGTAAATAACGCAATGAATGTTGTTGAACTGTCAAAATGAAACCCATTGCTACTGACAGTGGCAGAGCCAGACCTAAATTTCATGTGGGCAACACATATTTTGCAAGGCCCTCTGGTAACGCAAAAAGATGGATTTGAAAAACAATTTAAACTAATAATTTTTAATTATTATGGCAACCAAAAAGCTACAAAAAGACTAACTTAAATTCTAGGTAGGTTTAGTCGTCCTGCCTTCGAGCTGCGAGGCCCCTAGGAGAGCGAGGCCGTAGGCGAAGGCCCACGTCGCCCACGCTTTACGCCGCCTCTGGCTACTGATAGTGTGTTACGCAATTAGCCTGCTGGTGCTTGTGCTATAGTTGACTTAAACAATATACTCCCACACCTCGAAGTTATCCAGCACCACAATAACAGGGGCAGCTGCCTTCGCCTTCTGTACGGTGGAGTTGATCTTGCTCTCAGTTTGTTTAGCAGTAGAACTCTGAAGGGCATTGCAGTCCACTGGGTGGGAGTTCATTCCTGGAAATAATCATTCAGCTTTCTAAATCAAAATCAAAAGTCATTTATTCAAACTAGGCTGACAATCAGCACTTTTCGAACGTCAAAATTACAAAAGACAGTCCCCCAAAACGCCCGCCCTTCACGCCTTTCTTATAATAATACTGCTTTTTCTCGCGTGGAGGTCAGTAATTATCCCACGAAACATACTACTGGGATAAAAGTATCCTATGTCCTTAGGCAGGTCATGGTCTACATTTTTGCTAAATTCCATTGAAATCCGTTTAGCTGCTAAGGCGTGAACAAGGAACAAACGCACAGTTACTTTTGCATTTTGTATATTAAAAGTATGGATGTTGAAATAGGCTAGAGGGGCCCGTGGCTAAATAATAACAGCCGCACAGGTCGATTGATCAGGTTAAGCTACGCTTGCCGCGGTTGGTCTGTGGATGGGTGACCATCTTTACATACCGAGACCCCTCCGTGCCTCGGAAAGCACGTTAAGCCGTTGGTCCCAGTTGTCATTCGTAGATCTTTGACAGTCGTTACGGGTAGTCAGAAGCCCGAAAATCTGACAACCAGTCTTACCTAGGGGTATCGTATTACCCAGTAACTGGGTTGTGGAGGTCAGATAGGCAGTCGCTCCATGTAAAATACTGGTATTCAGCTGCATCCGGTTAGACTGGAAGCCGACCCCAACATAGTTGGGAAAAGGCTAGGCAGATGATGATGATGTTGAAATAGGCTAATTGCGTAACACACTATCAATCAGTCTGAATCATTTTAAAAGATATTGCTAATCCACTGCTTCATATGTTCGAAAAATTTGTCTTCTCAACAATGTAAATAACGCAATGAATGTTGTTGAACTGTCAAAATGAAAGTCATTCCTACGTGTTACGCGATTACCGCGCTGTATTGAGCATATTATGATCAATGCTAGTGCTAGTGCCTTCTCTATATGCGAAGAGACATTTGCTCTGCAGTGAGACAATATTAGGCTAGTATTATTATGAATATTGGAATTGGATAACCTTTATTTTTAAATTCAAATTCTTAATTGCGACATGGTACATTTAGTTGTTACAATATAAGTAAGTTCCAACATGAAACCCGGCTAGGGCACGGCAACATAATAATAAAAATAATTTTGAAAAAAAAAATTAGTAATAAAATATAATAATTAATTATAATAATATAATAATTTAAAACATTTTAAGAGTACGTTGTGCGTTTTTTTTTTGAAAAAAAAATATGTAATAATTTATCTAGCTATCATATTTACTAAATATTTTGTTCTAGGTATTCTGCGAGTGGTTAAAAGCATTTTTGTGTTAGATATCCTCTTAATATTATTACAGGAAGTTATTTTATCATCTCCATAAAAAAACTATGGGTGTTTTGGGTTCTGCCTTTATGACTTTAACTCACCATTGTATTTAGCTAATATTTTGATAAGTAGATGTCTGCCAGATCCAATTGAGCCAGTGAGGAGCAGCATTGGAATAATAGGGGTTGACATTGAGGACAAGAGCTCATCTGGAATGTTTCAAATTAATAATATTAAGTCCTGCTTTTAAATATTATGATGCAACTGACTAAGAATAGATTATTCAATAGATACTTTACTCATTTCTCCAGTCAAAAATGGGTGGATTGTGTCTTGCATCTGATTAAATTTGTGTTTCAGCCCTGTAGGGCACAGATGCAGCATATTATTCAAGTTCTTGTTTAGTTGTGGCTTGAAGAACTCATCCTTCGGCTTTAGACTGTGTACATTTTCTCCTAGAGTTAGCTGAGTCACACCTTTAACTATGAAGAATGCGTGCACTACCTTGTCTTTAGATTCATTATTCATTTCAGCAACATCACTAAACAGCTTCTTACATTTGAAATACAGTCTTCCGGTTGATTGTACTAAGTCTAAATACTTATAATGATATTTGGCTGTCATGTCTGGTGTGAGGTCTATGCTAAATATGTCATAAGTGCTCACTAACTTAGGTGTTTCAAAATGATTATTTAAAACCTCTTTGATGAAGTCATTGGCTAAGTCATAGTCATTTACTATGAGGCTCACTTCAGCTGCTGCTGCTATTTTGGGTGAGCTATCTAAACTGGGCACCGGGTGGAATGACACACTGATGTCTTTACAAATGTTTAAACCAAAGCACGAAGTTATGTTATAAAATTCATTTTCATTAGTAAATGCTATATTTTCTGAGACATATTTAGACCCAACTATTGGTACTATTCTTATATTATCAACACCATTGTGTGCTGTGTCTGTCCAGAGCTTTTTGTGTAACTCGGAAGTCATAAAGTGAAGATTAAATTGTATTTCTTTGTTGCAATTTTCCTTCTCTTGATGCTTTCTTCGCTCATCTGGAGTTAACTTTAATGCTACCCACAGTACTCCACTGTCTAGGTAAAATAAGTTCTCACTGCCTAGCTGGATAAATTGTTCTTTGGATATTATTATGCATTTATTCATGAGAACTGGCAAATTATCCTCCAATCTTTCTTTTATGAGTGATTTAACTAGATGTAATGGAATAGTTTTCACTTCAAAGCAATCCATGGCTTTTCGATTAGAATTCCTCCTGTGGCACCAAATTCTATACTTTATCGAGAGGAATACGAGGAAGCAGTAGTAGTTGTACTTTGGATACACCACTTTTAAACAAAACTTTATCACCCATAGTTTACGATAAGTTTGATCATTCATAGTAACTTCGACCACTTTTATGTAATGGTTTTGTGACACTAAAAAGAAAAATAAATAAAAATTGAACAAAAAGTAGACTTGGTTTTTTCCGATTTGGAATTTATTTTTCACATATTTTTTGTTGAATCAATGATAACAATGATTAAGCCAGCATAATGCTGATTATTCACTGACAGTGACAGTGACAGTCACAGCAACACAACAAATGTCGCTCCATAGACCATCCATAGATATATTTTTTTAATTTTTTTTATATTAAAGACATAATATGTGTCGCTCTGTCACTGACAGTTGCTGGGATGCGTTCAATTATTTTACTTCTGCGTCTGCTTCTGTTTTCTTCTGCTTCTTTTGCTTCTGTTATTTTACCTCTATTGTCGCTAACAGCAAATAGTATTGTCATAGTATGCCATGCTTTCCTTCTTCATTTCGGCAATAAATAAGTACTAAAATCCATTGGCCTTCTTCTTCCCTTCTTTTCCCTAAAGAGAGTGGTAGGTCTAGGTATTCTACGGTCTACGGTCTACCAGTCACTTTGGATATGCTCGTCGACAATGAAGGATGTCAATTTTGACATAAAAATCGTTTAAAACCATAGACATATATATATGGACTGGAAATACCTACGAAAAAAGGGTGCCTACAACTCATATTGTCTCAAAAAATGGCTGCCATTGCTAGGGTTGTATCAATCAAGGAACATTGGTGTTACTATAACGAGTATCGATACTAAATACGAGTCGTACTAGTTATCATGTTTGGATCATAATATAATATACTAACTTATAGTCTGTTCTAACTAAGGTTGCCTACTTTATAGTAACGTATCCTAGTTTATTTTCGATAAAGATACTTTATAATTAGTACTCATAGCACAAGCTCTGCTTAGTTTGGGACTAGATGGCGTTGTGTGAAAGTTGTGGAATATGATTAATTTATTTATTATTATTTTTATATATGTAATTAATATATATCTATTTACTTATTTCAGGCCAAACGGCCAGGCTATTATTAATCAATCATTTTAATACACATTTACCAAAAATGCTGTGGGAACAGAGTTATCATGTAATCTCATTACATCAAGTGTTCTATTGAAACAGCTTTCTTCAAAGTGAAGTGAACAGAGGTACCATTCTTTATGTCGGGGATTAATATTTTCTTCACCAATAGCCTCTAACCACTTTTTCTTTAGTCCTTCCTTTTTAGGAAACCTATAAAAAGTGCAAGTATTTTTATCAATAAATAATTTTGGTTACAGCTATATTATATTAGCATATGAAACTAAAATGAATAGGAAACGTCAGAAGCTATGTGCACGGTTCCAATTGGTGGTTTCTATGGAGAAGAGTCGGCAAGAAACTCCACGGTTACTCAAAATAATTGGCTTTTACAATGTTAATAGGTAGGGGAGGACAGTGTAGGCCTGTCAACAAGTACCAGGTACTTAAAAAAATAGAAGATATTGTAAAAGCCAATTGTTTTTAAAAGAGTAACCGTGGAGTTTCTCGCTGGTTCTTCTGCATAGGAAACCACCATTTGGAACCGTGCATCTAGCTTCTGACGTTTCATAAGTGCCCATGTAGGTTTATGTGAAAGAAAATATTTTGATTTTGGTGCTGTGAACCACGGGCCGGACCTAGCAAGGTCAATCGGAGCTAATAAGACGCAGGACTATTTATGTTAACATAGCAGAATATACCGATATCGTTCCAGCGGAGGAACTAGTTCCGGAAACTATTAGGCAACGGTACAACACTATTCTATTATGACATATTATTGTAAACAAACGAATGAATTCACAAAATAATAAAAAGGTCTGTTATACGGAAATTCACCCAAATATCAATACTTTAGCCATAAATTCATGATCGCGTTACAATTATATCATCGAATGTTTATTATTGTATGTGTTATTGCATGAAAACCGGCTACTAACCTGTGCAAAGAAAGTTGAGGTTGATTTTCATTCTTCTTTGCACCACACTTCACAATACAACACACAGGCATGTTGAATTGCTGTTATTCAACATTTACATGCAGTTTTAAAGGTAAAGTCCTCGTAATTTTCTCGCAAATCTCA
The DNA here is from genome assembly GCA_949629135.1 of Eremobia ochroleuca. Taxonomy (NCBI): domain Eukaryota; kingdom Metazoa; phylum Arthropoda; class Insecta; order Lepidoptera; family Noctuidae; genus Eremobia; species Eremobia ochroleuca. The sequence goes on along the minus strand of OX451403.1, from coordinate 7,629,257 downwards.
ATAATACAAAAAATAAACAACCATTTGACAGCTGAACTACCACGAAACTTGGCGACAAAGATGGCTGCTCTGGCACCTACCTACAACCGTGTATAGAATAACAGGGCATCTCCTGTTATATCCAGGGTCTGTCAACTTTGTTCTACGAACTGTATGTAGGTGGGCTTGAAAACAAGAAAAAGACAACGCCATCAGAGTAAAAGAGATGAATATATAATGTTGCCACTAAAAAAAACAATTTCGTATTTTCCATAATAATGAGCTTATTATTTGATTTTTAAAATAAATTACCCTTGAAAAAACCTTTAGCTAATATTCTGATATTACACAAATATATTTCATTGAGGAATATAACATATGTAATTGATTATTACATAATAAAAAAATGATATGGAGGATAATGTGTGGAAACACTAACGTCCGCACGTCATTATTGATTATGACATTGACCGTTGACGTCACAAGAAAAATGTCTGCCGCCGCTTGCGCACCATTTTATGTTGTACTTATTTATTTGTAATAAATAAACTAGTTCCATTTAATTCTACAAACATTGATAGCGTTGAGTCGAGCTTGCTCCTGCGTTCCCGTGTTTTGGTGAAATTAAGTGTGTATTTGTGAGATATAGACTCGGTGTTGAGACAGTGACTCTTGTTTGATTTTGTGTTTAATTTCGCGATGAGTTCGCAGTCAGCAGCAAAATCAGTCATAATATAATAATTAATCTGTTATTTAAATTATAATTATTCACATGCTAAATAAAAAAGTCAAGTACTAATCTTTGTTTTACTAGACTGCTCTGTATAGATAAATTTTAGCATTTTATGTACAAGTACAGTGTGTTTCTCGATAGTGATTGTTGATGTCAATTATTGCTGAGCAAAAATTGGCCATCTTGTAGGAAACTATCGAGAAACGCACTGTACTTGTGCATAAAATGCAATACAAAGTATCTATAAAATGCACTGTAGTTCAAAATTCGCGCCCTAGCTTCTACTCCTTAGTTTTCGTGGGCGGAATATAGATGGCGCCAGTCGGTAAGGAAAAATTTCCTCCTAAAATTTGTACGGAGCAGTTATTCTTCCCTCTGTAGGGTATATATGTTCTGTGGTTATATCCCATCTCAATGTTTAAAACCATTTAAAACTTGTGTGCTAAGTCCACTGTTTTCAAATTCACGACACAAAAATCAAACAAAGATGTATTTAACGTGGGCTTCGTTCAATAATATAAGGATGCTTATGATGGCATGCAAGCCTGTAGTAATATTCTATCTGATATGGTTAGTTAACACATCAGAAGGAATTCGTAGTGAAGAGGGAACTTTGTTGGATCTCGTGTGTTGGCCCGATGGCAATGCTATACCTGTTATTATAGCTTGTGGCTCTGTTATTGCAGTCGTTATAGAGGTATCTTCTTACATAAGTACACCTTCTTACATAAGTATGTCTACAGTACCTATGTAGTTTTCATAACCCTCTCTCGCTTTTTTTTATTTTTAAATTGTAGTTTTGTTCACTTGATTGAATTATTAAACCTTATTGAACATTGGTCAAAAAGATTTTATTTCATTCTGATTGGAATAGCATGGAGTATTTAGATACATAAAGCTCACGTGGATTGGCCCTACCCTGGCTCATATCTAACTCGACTAGTCGACTGGAGTCCTTTGAACGCAATGCGTAACCGCTATGAGGTGGTGTGGTGACGGAGCGAGGTTGCAAGCTGAAACTGACTGTATTTCTAAAGGTTTTATGTGACCATAAGAATTTGAGAAGCCCTAATTTCGTTTCTATTCAGTATAAGTAAACATTTTTCACCAGCTGTACGGTTTGTACCAGTTATTCAAAGCTGGTTTACCAAAGAGAGAATATGACGTCACAAACGGGCTCTTCTACTACGTTTGGGCGCTTATAATAATGATCATAATTTTCCTCGCAATTATGTTTTATTCTGGACTTCAGTCTACTATAATACGAGGTAACTCACTTATGTTAATTATAATAATAAATTCTATACAATGTCTATTGACAGGTATTCTGTAGATAAATCAGATGAGGAAACCTCCATACATGAAACTTATGTAGGTAATAACGTACAGACGTCAGCACATCAAGCTACTACAATCTGTCAATTCTATTTAATAGATTTTCAACCTTATTGCTGAAGTATTAGGTTCAAAGCTGATTGGGAAAATTTGACAGTTTCGGGTAACTTGATGTGCTGGCGTCTGTACTTAGTAGGTATTAATAAAAGTCCCTTGACCCTTATTACTTAATTACATGTCATAAATAAGCAGGATTAAATGTCTCTATTTCAAATAAGACAATTTTGCCGTAGCCAAAATAAAAGGCGGCATAACAAAAGCCATGCTCAGATACTCAAGCCACCTGCCGTCAAAGGTGGCTATAGACAGACTGCAGACTAGGTTCCATTGCTGCGGCCGAGTAAATTTCCAGGAGTGGTTCTACATCCCGTGGTATATGAATGGAGAACGTATGGACTCGAAGACTTTGTTAGTATCATTATGCAATATCTACCTACAAAGCTTCTGCGATAACTAAATTATTAATTAGACAGGCCTGTTGGTCTAGTGGTCAGTGGCCCTGACTGCTATGCTCAAGGTCGTGGGTTCGGTTCCCACCCAGGACAAATGTTTGTGTGATGAGCACGATCATTTGTTCTTTGTCTGGGTGTAATTTATCTATAATATGTATGTATTTAGAAATATATATGTATGTTTATCAGTTGTCTAGTACTCACAGCACAAGCTTTGCTTAGTTTTGGACTAGATGGCGTTGTGTGAAAGTTGTGGAATATTATATTATTATTATATTATATATTATAATGATGTTTTGCGGCGCTTCTTGGAGGAGGCCTTTCTTATAAATATCCACTAGTCCACTGGTGGGTTGACTTGAAGGCTGAAATGATCAGTAGGTAATAAATCTCAACGAGCGATAAGTTAACCCCATAAGTGCAATCGCCGCGCACTTTATGAACAGAATGGTCTCTGGGAGGCTTGTGGTTTAGGCTAGCAAATTGCAGGTAGATAAAGTTGATGGTTATTCCCCTATACTTAATTCAGTCCGAGGGCGATGCGACTTAGAACAACGTGGATCTGATAACTATGTACCTTAGTAGTTAGGTATACCTACTTAGTAACGGTACGATCATTTCAACAGTTCAAACCACAAGTTCATATCAGACAACGTCCCGTACAGCTGCTGCTCCACAGAGAAACTGTATCCTTGTATACACCACGGAGTTACTCAAAAGGGCACTATTTACAAGTATAATCCTGGGGTTAGTGTTAATTTATCTCGTTTTGTTGCTCCTTCTCAGTTGGCGTGGCGATTTAAGCGTGTTTGCAGTTGTAGCGCAGTAATGGACGCAAAAAAGCCATTTGTTGCCCAAAAAGTTTGCCACCAAAAAGTAAGGAAGGCTTTTACCCAGTAGCGGGATATTATTAAAGCACTTCTTATATTTGCAGACACAACTGACGATATGGGACGCCGGCTGCGAGGAAAAACTGATCAGTGAAATGATGTCAGTGTCTTGGCGGTTCAATGCCGTTATGGCTCTTATAATAATAGCAATGGTTAAGTATCGTTGCGTTATCTCTAAACATCTACCATTAAATTTCATGAGGAAATATTTTACCTATTGCTTATATCATAAATATTATAATCATTACGCTATGAAACGTGAGGAAGTATTTCAGATTTAAGTAATTATTTTTGTATTTTTTTGCATAACATGATGAGTCCGCGAGTGTTCTGCTCACTGACTAAATTTACTACCTTTTGAACAGATAATACAAGTAATAGCAGGGCGGTATCTTCACACAGCCTACAGGGGAGGATTGCACGTTGATAACCAGATCACTTGCAAAGCTTACCTCCTTCGCTCCATAACCGACACGGAACCACCGAAGAACCCAATTAGAAAGAAAGTGTTCAAAAAGAGGAAGTTACGCCAAGCACGAACCTTACATTGGGTCTCTGTGTCATACAGACGCGGGAAGAAACGATATGTGACGTCGTCAGCGTCGGAAGGAAACAGCTCGGATGAATTGCTGCAGCCAATTTATGAATAGGTTTGAACGGAGTGGCTTGATGAAGCCACTGAGATGAACGAGTGAGCGAGATGAGCGAGTTCTAAATACACATCAAACACCACTCATGTGATAAATAGTCAGCCAGTCAATTGTGGGGTAGAGGAACCGACTGCCCACGGTGCGCCACCGCTGATATGAAGAAAACAAAGTTATCAGAAGTTACTATTGATTTGATTTTATGTCACATGAGGTTTCATTTGGTGTCAGGTACCTAGTTATAGGTACCTACCTACCTGAACTTGGAGAATATTTTTCGACGATGAAAAACGACATCGACGATATTTTGGTTTTGGGTAGGTGGGGAACTTAAAACTCCTTAAAACAAATGACTGTTTTTCTATAGCTAATGGATTTATTATACCTACCTACTCAGTTGCATCTAAATAATAAATTATATAATAAGTTTGTACATTAAGTACCTATTATAAGACTTAGTACGTATTATAAAAAATGAGTTTGCATTTAAGTAAGTAGCTCAGCACTCAACTAAAATTAGCTTGGTTCATTATAACACCTGATAAAAAATTACTCTTGATTAACAAATGACTGTATCAGCTCTGGCTCGGCGATCTCCTTGAGCTGGTGAAGGTTGTCCCACCAGTACGGTAGCATGTGATGATGTATCAGCTTGAACCATGGCGTCACGGGGTCCTTGAGGGTTTCTATGAAACTGATTAAAACATACTCCTTAGTCATGGTGCAAACGGTTTTTAGGAGCTTGCAATTACTACTAAGTTCACAGTAGTGTTGTAAGGAATGTTAAAGTCATCATTGTACTAAGGCGAGAAGAGATGTAGAGGATGTAGGAGAATAGAATGGGGTGATTCAATAGCGTCGTTCACAACTGAACAATGATGGCTTTAGCACTTCCCAGGGAAGGTTTCGCTATAGGCAGGTATGGACGGACGGCTCCCAGTAAGTACCTATATTTCATAAAATGTACAGGCAAATGGGATAGTTAGGTAGGTATTGGCTTACTGGACTCCTAACCATTAGGTTAACCTAACCTAACCATAAGTTTGGATGCCAGTAAATAAGAAACACTAAACAGATTGACTGATCTGTCCGTACCTGTCTATCTTGTTCCTAGGGATATATTTGACGTCATCAATTTCGTTAGGGTTGGGATTCACTGGCGTGTCGCTTCTCAGGATGAGCACATGGTCCAGTTCGTATTCTCCCCACACGCCGTCACCAGGATCCTCGTATATGAACCGAGATATGCATGTGAAATCCTCACGGTTTAGCTGGAAACATAGGTAAGTCCGTCTGTAACGCTTGTGGCAGTAGTTCCGTGCACGGGTTACCTACCTACCTATATGGGATTTTGAATAATTCTTCTCAGAAAGATTCCTTGTCGCTTATCGGAAACATTTTTCGCATCACATGACTAGTCGCTTAAATTCGTTACCTTTATCACCGTCTACTACTGGACATATGTAGGTCTCATTATAGAAACGCCTCAAGGACTGGATTCTGCACTGCCCGCGTCCAGCAGACTGGATTAAAAGCTGATTTTTTGGTACAGAACCTTTTTGCCTTCGGGATTACCATATTTAGAAAACCTTACCTGATGTTCAGGTATCCCCATTTCTTCATTAAGTCTGCGTATAGCGGCGGTCGTGACGTCTTCTGGCATTCCGTTGATAAGCAAAGGATGACTGCAGCATGTGTTTGTGAAGGCATTCGGATACGTTACCTGAAAAAGTTTAGTGAAATAGGTAGAATAAGGCCTTTATAATGTAGCTGCCTCTGCATCCCTGCTTTAAGTAGGAAGGCAAGTGACTTTGAAAGTTTGTCCAGCCTTGTTTTTCTTGTACGAATTAGCACAGTTGTTCAGGGTTAACCATTTTTTTGTTTCAAATATCAGTAGGAGTAATAAGAATTACTTTTTGAGCTGCTCTCTTCTGAACGAGTAGTTCTCCCGCTGAGTTGAACATCAGCACACTGAAGGCTCTGTGCAGTGGCGTCTTGCCGTTGGGACCGACTCTGTGGCACTCCCTCTTTGTGGCAGTTCCAACGATGTTGTCTCTCTCGTCCACCAGCAAGCACAAGTCGTTGTCCAGTGATGCTGCCTTAATAGACATAGATAGGTACCTACATTAGTGATAGGTTTTCCGTACAGTTTTAATCAATACTTAAAGTGTTTAAATTTGGTTGAACACTCACATTTCGCAGTGGGCGTTTAACTCTTTTATAATAATTTATGCTGTCTATAGTAAAGAAAATTCCCTCTGAATCACCTTGTACAGACGCCAACACATCAAGCTACCCGAAACTGTCAGATTTTCCCAATCAACTTTGAACCTTATACTTTAGCGCTAAAGTTGAAAATCTATTAAAGAAATCTGACAGATTGTAGTAGCTTGATGTGCTGGCGTCTGTACCTAAGCTTGGGCCTGCTCGGGTTCTGTAAGACTAAAATAATAGCTAACATTTACAGACGTTTGTTTTAAAGAAACCTACTTGCTAAGACTAATCAATAAAGTAGGTATAGGATCTACCTGCTCATCCGTTATGTCATTGGTGTCCGTAAATTGGTTCATTGCAGCGTTGATGCAAACAAACTTTCGGTCCACGTTCGAAGTATTCCACAGCTTTCGAGCACAGTTGTAACTTGTTCTTATATTCAGACCCAACATATTTTAAAAGGAAGCCAAGTAAAATGCCGAAAATTTTGTCGGGAAATGTATTTAAATAGATTTACCGACAAAAAAGAAACTCATATTGCTACATTATTATGATAAATACTTACAAGGTAAGTAATGTAGTACTTATAGGATTTTTACTGTTCACCTTCAGAATTCATTACGATTGACATTGTCGCATGATGCAAGCCAACTTATTTATACTTAACTACAATTTTGGGTTGGAATATTTATTTGTTGAATAAGACTTAGATTTGCATACAGCCAATTATAGCAATTAGCTGACCCACCTATGCGTAAATGGTTGAGATTTCGAATCGATAGAATTTTTTATTTATTTCAGCAAAGTAAATACAATATAAAATAATGATAAAATTCTACCGATTCCTATTCTAAAAAATCTATAAGTACCTAATATATAATTATTTTATTTATTTGAGCAAAGTAAATAAAATATGATTTTGTGTTGACCCATTCATGTAAAGATGGGTCAGCTAATTGCTATAACTGACTGTGCCAACAAATAATAGGTAATTGTTAGTATTGTAAGGGTGCTTGCATATCTAAAGAAGCGGGTCTTCGGGCCCGACTACCGACTGACACGGTACAGGTGGCTGCAGGTTGATCTTCGGAACGAGACGGTTACCTACATGTTTTAGCTGTTTCATTATGTGTGAGCGCATAGGCAAGTTGTGTACACACACGGCACTATTTCACCCGCACCGATCGGTTCTTTATGCACCCTAACCCTAGTCAGCCTCCCTCCTTTATGGCCGTATTACTCTCTTCATTGAACGCTACCTAAAAAAGAAATATTAAGTGAAAAACCCGACTGTAACCAAAAGTTCAAAACAAGCTCACTTTTAAAGCAGTCTGATATAGCTATTTTAGTGCACAACTGCATCAGACTGCTTCAAAAGTGAGCAAGTTTTTAACTGTTTTGTTGCAGTGTTTTTTTTAACTGGGGGTTATCCGAATTTGCCTGTTTAAGAATCAATTTTAAATGGTCAAATCCCCATTAACTTTGAACCCAATGCTTTAGCGGTAAAGTTGAAAATCTATTAAAGAAATTTGACAGATTGTAGTAGCTTGATGTGCTGGTGTCTGTACATTTGCAGTATAAGTTGACTTCTCATTGTACGAAAAGCCTATACAGTGCGAGGTCAGCTAAAACTGGAAATGTATAGCTTGATGTCGTCATGTGAACCTATCAAATACCTACATTCAGCTGCATCTTAACGCTTCAAAATCTGAGATCACGCGTATACTGTGGTGCTGTCGATCGCTGTTTGGAGCAGATCGTTTTTACTGATGAGACTGCGGTTTCCTTTGTATGTATATTGGTCAGCACACGTTTGGCCAAAGTGGCAGAGCGGTTGTTACTATCAAACAAATGCCAATAATGCGTCCCTTGAAATTAAATAATTTGACTAACCTGGGACGTGCACCTGCTCGCTTCGATTCTATGACAGGCTAATTTAAGTTCAAATTATTAACTTTATTTCAACTAACGCAAGGTTGTTATTTGTTTGCTCAGATTGATCACTCCATCGCTTTATAGTTAGTATACCTACATTTTCATCGTCTTAGGGCTAAAATTTGAATCTGAAGCTAAACAAAAAAGGTTGAAAGGTAAGGTTTGTCCATAAATGGCAAATAAAACATGAATTCATTTCAATTTCAATAATAAATATAATTTTAATTGTTGCATTTATAGACACTGTACAGAGCATAATGTGTTTTCATCTAGGGTTTTTCTCTGAAAATAATCTTTTTTGCAAGCACCCGTCGTTTTATAATAATCATCTATCTAGAGCTTTATATTTTGAATAACGAAATATTAAAAACAAAGGAGAGCGAGTGATTATTTATTTTATATAACGCTTCTTGCAAAATTAACAGTAGTAGTAATAAAAGCATATTGATGCATTAGAGGTAGTTACCAACCTAAACAATAACATAATAGATACCTATAACACTAGAACCTACCTTTTTATAATATATGCCATATTTATAAAATGACATTAATGAAATAAAAAGAAAGTCATTATTATTCATTCTCGTCTCGTATAAATTAAACCGATAATAAAAACCGATACTATAAGGCGATTTATTGACCTATTTACTTTCATTCATGAACTTCTGTATCTTTTCGGGTTCAGTCAGTTCCTTGAGGCGGTGTAGGTTGTCCCACCAGAGCTTCAGCCGGTGTCTGCGAATCATATTGAACCAGGGCGTGATGGGACCTTCCAGAGTCGGTAAGAACCTGAAGACAAAAAAAAATATAAACTAAGTATGGATCGACGCGATCGTTCGTATGAATTACTAGCTGTGCAAAAAGATTTTTTTTAACCCGACTGATAGTTCTAGAGATTAGCGTAGTAATACCCCGCGTCCTATTAGAAAATCGCGTTAATACGTCAGGTTTTATGGAACGATTGCTTCTGAATAGGATGCAGTGTCATTCATATAATAGAGCGCCTCGATCGCGTTCTCGCGCGACTGTCGCTATTGGTTAGAACGCGGCCTCATGAGTACTGCCAAATTATAATATTACCGATCTTTGCCGAGCAATCAAGGCGTCCAGTGTTTGTGCGTGACCGAATTACAATCTACGTTCCATTTCATAAACCAAAGTTTTCTCTCATGTCATCAAACCATCGCGCCCTTGGCTGATCCATACGGCTTTTAGCACCCCTTTTGTTCAATAAATCGTTGACAGTGGTGTAGTAAGGAATTGATATTCTCAGGCGTCGCAGTCGTTCATACAGACCACATTGTATTATACCTGGACGTCGTAAGCACGCATAATAATATTAGTTTTGAATCGGTACTTCACGCGTTGGTTAGAGGTTCGCCCTTTAATACACGGAACTTGAAACATAACTGGCTAAATCTGGCTGTAAATACCTACCAACCCCTTCAGTTCGGGGAAAACAAGCCTCAGATATTATGTTGTATGTGTACCAGTGATGAAGGGCGGGCGTTTTGGGGGACTATCTTTTGTAATTTTGACGTTCGAAAAGTGCTGATTCTCAGCCTAGTTTGAATAAATGACTTTTGATTTGATTTTGTTGTCAGTATGCCACTCCTAGCGTGTCGTATGCCACTGTTATCATCAAAAACTTTTTCAAAGACTAGTTGGTTTGCCTACGCTTTCGGCGAATATCAGCGCAATGTCAAACTCAAAGCATTTATTAAAAAAAAACCAGTTACGGGCAGTTAAGAAGATGAAGATAGTTGTCCATTCTAAAGCGTAGTAGGTTCCTATGAAGAAGAACGGGTAAGAAACTTCATGGACATGTTATGTATAACTTACGAGTTAAACTCAGCCTTAGGCACGAAGCAGTACTCTGATATCTCGTTGGAGTTGGGCTTGACCTTGACGTCGCTCTGGAAGAAGAGGATGTGGTCGATCTCGTGCTCGCCCCACACGCCGTCGCCGGGGTCGTGGTAGTGCACGCGCGTCATGAACGTGAACAGCGCCGGATCCATCTGGGGAGTAAGCAGTTCATTAAGGAATAGCGTTTTCCATAGCCATTATCCTTACATAGTATAAAACAAAGTCGCCGAAATGTCTGTACGAGTATAACTTCCGAATGACTGCACCAAATTGGATAATTCTTTTTTTGTTATGTTCGGTATGACCAGGACAAGGTTTGTATAAATGAAAATTTCGAAAGTTCTAAAAAAAAAAAACATTGCACCCGTGCGAAACTGGGGCGGGCCGCTAGTAAATTATATACCAAAGATTCAAATTCTTTATTGCGAACTAAGTGTACAGAATTTTAAAGATGTTAACAATAGGTAGTTTCTTAGAACTTAGTTGTCTGTTAAGGCATTGGAATTTAAATGGTTATAAATATAAGAAAAAAGTGTACACATTCAGCCAAAAAAGTATCGGGAATAGATGATTAGTTTATGGTTCCAAATTCAAGTATTTGATTTTTGATTTTTTGTTGTTGTTAGATTGCCACAACTGTTTTCCAGTTTGGCGCGGAGTTTGAGTTACATCTGTTGTGTGTATTGCGAATTTCATAATGGACAAAAACATCGAACAAAGAGTTTGTCTTAAATTTTGCATCGCCAATGGAATTTCGTGTTCGGAGTCACTGAAAATGTTACAGAAGGCTTACAGCGAATCGACTTTATCAAAAACACGTGCTTATGAGTGGTACAAAGCGTTCAAAAGCGGTCGAGATGTGATGGAAGATTTGCCTTGCTCTGGTATAGCCGCCGAACTTTCTGTGTCTCACGAATCGATTCGTACCATTTTAAATAATCACTTGGGTAAGAAACATGCTGCCGCTCGGCTAGTCCCAAAAGACCTGGATTTTCTCCAGAAACTCAGTCGCTGAGGACATGCTAGAACGAGTCAATTCCGACCCGACATTCATGAAACGCATTGTTATTGGTTAGAGACGTGGGTTTACGAATTTGACATTGAAACTAGTTAACAAACTTCGGAGTAGCGCGTTCCAACTGAACCGAAACCGAAAGAACCACGCCAAAGTCGATCAAAAGTCAAAGTCATGTTGACTGTTTTCTTTGACTATTGCGGTGTTGTGCACTCGGAATTCTTGCCGGAAGGTCAAGCGGTAAATAAAGACTATTATTTTACCATTATAAGGCGTTTAAGAGAGTAAATTAGTCGAAAAAGGCCAGATTTGTGGAAAGAAAATTCTTGGATTTTCCACCACGATAATGTGCCTTCGCACAAGGCCATCATTGTGAACGAATTTTTGACCAAAAACTCAACAAATACCATCGAGCAACCACCTTATTCACCAGATATGGTTCCAGCCGACTTCTTCCTTTTTCCTAAACTCAAATTACCACTTCGTGGCACACGTTTTCATTCGGTAGAAGACATAAAGGAGAATTCGCGGCGAGAACTGAACTCAATTCCGGAAGGAGCGTTTAAAAAATGTTTTGATGATTGTATTATTCGTTCGTATCGTAGGCGTAAGTGTATCGTTTCTGAAGGAGTATACTTTGAAGGTGAATTAAATTGATGATAAATGATAAATTTGGATGAATAACTAACATTTTGTGTATTATTGATCTTTCCCCGGAAATTTCTTGACAGAGTAGTCCATTTTATATTATATCATATCATACTATTCTTAGAATTTATATCACATTATATTAAGTATCGACAATTATTTTTTTCAAGGAATTATTTTGCACAGTAATATGCCTTTTTAATAAGGTTTAGCTTCCTTTTAAAAATACCAATTGAATGTAGGTTCTTAATGTGTATGGGTAACTTATTATATATTTTTATACCCATATAAACGTAAATATATGTATGTGCAATTGTTTTGTAAATTATTATATAGTATTAAAAAAAAAAAAACAAAAGGCGGCGTTAGTTCCAATTTTGGCCTCGCGCCAAATTAACCCTGTAGCGTAAGGAAGTACCTGGTCTAAAGGAATGCCTAATTCGTAGTTGAGCCTGCGTCTTGCTGCTGTGACGACGTCCTCAGCCTTCTCATCTATGTACAATGGATGGCTGCAACAGGCGTTTGTGTAGTAATCTGGGTAAGTTACCTGAAACATTTCATATAGAACTTATTATATCTGTGTGGTGAACCTATACTAATAATAAAACTGAAGAGCTTGTTTGAAGGAGTTGATCTCTGGAACTATCAGTCGGATTAGTAAAATTGTTTGTTTGTTTTTATTGTTTTTTTTAAAAAACGTTGTCCCACACTAGGAATTTCTCCTGTATTGTGGGTGAGTTTACAAACATTTAAAGTTACATCCACAAAAAGACCCGGAACAACTACTTGTAGGTCATACAAATATTTGTTCCGTGCGGGAATCGAATCCGCGACACGCAGCGCAGCAGTCAATCGCTTAGCCACTGCGCCAACCATGCCGTCAAATTTTCGTGTGTCTAATTTTCGAAACCTATTTGGCCATTAAGGTTTGAAATGGTACCTTCGCATTTTTATTAGTATGGATTTTTAGGTTTATTTACTTTTTGGCTAGCTCTTCTCTGCAGAAGCATGTCTCCTCTCTTGTTGAACAGAAATACACTGAAGGCACGGTGCAACAGTACTTTGCCATCATCGCCTACTTTATGGCATTCTCTTTTAGTGGCTGTCCCGAGGAAGTTGTCTTTCTCATCAACTAATAGACATATGTCCTTGTCTAGAGCCTCCAACTGAAAATAAACAAATGTTATAGTAGATAATTCAATTTTTATAGTTCATTTTATCAGTGCTATCATTCGTGGATCTTTGATAGTTGTTATGGCTCCTCAGAAGACAACCAGTCTTGCCATGGGGTATAGTATTACCAGTAACTGGGTTGTGGGGGGTCAGATATGCAGTTGATCCATGTAAAATACTGGTAACCGACCCCAACATAGTTGGAAAAGGCTAGGCAGATGATGATGATGACTATCAGTGTGAATAATATGAAAACAATAGTTGAGCTGAGTCTTTTTTGTCTTTTATGTAAGATTACATAATAATAACATTCTAGTTGTGATTTTTAAATGTTAAGACCTTTAAATGTAAACTGATATTTTTCTACATTTTATTACATATAACAACAAAGTAACTGTTTCAAATAGTAATAGATTGCCTATTTCTTAATCAGCCTACAATGTCCCCACTGCTGGGACACAGGCGTCCTCTCAGTGTGAGGGAGTGGGACGTAATCTACCACACGGGCCCAGTGCGGGTAGATGTCATGTTTATTCAAATTTTTGTTGAGTTGTGATGTTTTCCATCACCATTTTGAGAGCAGTAGTGATGAAATTATTCACACAAAGTAAAGCAGCTGCCCTGGTTCAAACCCACAACCTACATTCTGTACACCGGGCCTGTTACCGCTGACTTAAAATAAATTACGCACAAACTATTTTCTATCCTTTGTAGAAGTGAAAGCTATAGTAACTATTAACCTTTTGAATGTCTTAACTTACACAGTTCGACATAAGCAATTGTCTTTCTATTGTGTCTCTAATTACGGCATTCGATGAGTTAATGTTAAAATGTTAAAATAATTGGTATAAAAGCTAACATACACCAAACCATATGACGTGTATGTTAACGACGGTGTTTTTTATGTGGTTAGCAGAAAAAAAGGTGACACCGTTGATAGAACTGGGTTTTCGGAGCATTTAAGGGGTTAATATTAGGTGAGTTGTAAAATCTCACTCAATTGTTATAGGGTTACAGGGTTCACAATCCTATTTCAATGATACAATTAAAGTCTCACCTGATTAGGATCAACCCCCTCCTTTTCTTCAGCCTGCGGTTTCAAAGGTTCTGAAGCAAGTAGCCTTTTCTCCACACGCACCGTGTTCCATAAGGACCTTGTAAGCCTACGTACCAGCATCTTGAGCAGAGGAACAAAGAATGATCAATAGAATGTTGAATGTTCAACTCAATGTGACATAGTATTTTTATGTTTATTCAAGAGATGATAATCTTCAAACATAATACAATATTCATAAGACAGTGTAGTCTTTTTAAACAGGTATTTACATATGAAATAAAAGAGAAATACATAACAGGAAGCCAGGTTACGTACTAGAAGTTAAATAACCAACTCTGTTCTGTAATTTATAAGTAGGAAATGATATTAAAATAAAACAACACTCTTATTAATCTCTCTTCTTCCAGCAGGCAAACAACCACCGTTGATAATAAACGAAATGGGTAATGTTCAAATTAGAATGTATGGCAATGATGATTCTAAGACTGATGTGAAAATTTAATGTAATCTTAGTTGACAGCGATGTGGAGGAATATTTCGATGCAATATTTTAGTTTTAGTTAGATTAGGATATTATATTTTTGTTTTGATAACTTGTAGTTTATTTAGTATAACTATTAGGCCGTGTGCAAACCAAACTGACTGTCAGCCGCCGAGAGTGAGCGAATGTTACGCAGTTTATTGTATTTCCATACATATTCACTTTTTCGTTCACATCTAACCAAGAATAAGTTATTATGCTATGCGTAGACGCTGACATTCGGCGGCCGATTAATATAGCGTGTCACTACGCTCGGCGGACGCGGATTGGCTACGTAGCTAAACGTCAGCATATTGGATCCAGCTCGGCCGGCGGACTCTATTCAGTACCACTGAGCTCTTTTATGTGAAAAATAGTCGGCCGCTCAGCGTACGCATACGGTGTGAACGTATACAAGCCGACTGTTTTGTTCACACCATTGGCGTATTGTAAGCTATAGCGTATTGTCAGCATACTGTGAACGAAAAATACTGTTTATTTTCACATTTACACTGGGGCTCACAGTAAGCCTACTCACATTCGGCGGCTGACAGTCAGTTTGGTTTGAACACGGCCTTAGTTTGTACATATTAGATAATATATAAGGTCCCATTAAAATAGATGGACAAACTTTCAGAAATCATTCAGACCACCAAAACAAGGACAATGGTAACAAAAATATAAGAAAAACACATCAGATACAAGAAAAATAATCAGCTAACGAAAATACACTAATGTGTGGGCAATTTATTATTTTAGGTCAAAATAAAATCACTTAAAACAGTCAAATCAAATCAAATCAAATCAAAAGTCATTTATTCAAACTAGGCTGAGAATCAGCACTTTTCGAACGTCAAAATTACAAAAGACAGTCCCCCAAAACGCCCGCCCTTCACCACTTCCTAGTGCTTTCGCTGTTTTTTTTTTTTTTGCTTGGATATCTTTGGTTAGACGTACTGAGCGCTGTGTTAAAATTTGTTCATCTATTTTAATACTTTTCACTTCTTCACTTAAGATATACAGGGAGCCTGTATATCTTAAGTGTTTAAATAATGATTAATCTTAGTATTCATTTTTACTATGTCTAAATAACCTCTGGCAGTCAGCTGGGCTCATGAACATGCATTTATTTGACAAGTAATATGAATATATGCAAGTTGCATGGTTTTAAGAAAGTAGGATATAGTAAAGAAATCGTGGGGATGACCCAATTAGGGTACTTTTTAGTAAAGGCATTGAAGTTTAGAACAATTATTGTCATTTTGGTGGGAATATGATGAATTATTATATTTCTTTCAGAATTTGCATTTAAAATAGAGAACTTGGTCAGAGAGTCATCTTAGAGATACATATCTGATACTGTCTAATGTGCTCATAATAATAAGACGAAAATATTTCTTGAAAGTAATCGGCGTTTTGCACAACTTGTTTACGAAGTGTATTGTACCTTCTTTGAGTTGGAATGAAAAAAAATAGAACAGTACCTTTCTGTGTATATTGATAAGTTATATTTTTTACTCCAGCGTCTTAAAAACAACAAACAGAAACCAAAAGACGTTTCATTCGCCAGCAACACTGTTTTTTTTCTTCATCAAAATGTCTCCTCCGCGCTAGTGATGTCCAATCGCATTATCGCAGAAAAAATCTTTGACATTATTGACAGTGACAGATAAGTGCGATTTTACGATTTTTGTAAATATCGTGTTGCTGAGCGAGGTTTTGGTTTCATAACTAGAGAAAACCAAAGAATACAAAATATTCACAATAAAAATACCTATGTAAAATGATAAGGATAAGAATATGAACAGATTGCATTTTTATCAACATGGATGCGTATAAGCTTTATTCTTTTTACGAAACTGAATAAGTTTCGTTCTACTTTACTCACTGCGTTAATTGACTAATTGTAATTTGTATAATTATTATATGAATACTACAGTACCTATTTATCAGTAGTTCTACCTACTTTAGCGGTAGTTATGGTAGGTACAAAGAGGTGCAAGATCTATTTTTAAGTTAATTATGCTTTCCTTGTGTTTATGAGCTACAGGAAGGGTGGGTCGGTCTTAAAATAACTTTGTCCAACAACACGGGACTTTCGAAGACTGTTCATTATAGTTTTAGTTTTCACTATCGTCTTGTCGTTGCGTAGGTAAATTAGTAAAGTTAAGTACTTAAAAGATTTAAAATTAACGAACAGATAGTAACATTTATAAGTTTAAATAATAAGTGACATAACTTTAAAATACAAACCATGTCCAATGTAAAACTAGCGATACGAGTTAGGCCCTTTACTGAAAAGTAAGTTTTATTCTGTTTTATTAACATTTTTGGTTTTTTATAGCAATTTAATATTCTTTTATTTCATGTAAACACTTATAAATTACATTTTCAATATTTTTATAAACAAAAAGATAAAAAAAAATTAGCAATTTTGTTTTTATGACTAACTTATTTCATTTTACAGGGAACTGAGGTCAGAGAAGGATCGTGTGCCGGTTGTGGACGTTGTAGATAATAATACAGTTACAATTACCAATATCAAAGTAAGTTTAAGATTTTCAATGTAATCACCTACCTTCTTCTAACTTACCTACTAAGATACTTACCCTGTTCATTTTATGATTATGGACACGCCACATACAAAAACAAATGGTTTAATAGGCACGATTTTGTTTTGTATACCGTACAAATTATCAGAGATTTAAATAATCGTTTTTTACTAACTTTCGATTTAAGTTATGTCTCAGCTCTAAAAAAATACACGACAGATCAATGTAATGAAAAGAGTAGTATTTTGGATCTTCAAAAAAAAAAACAAGTCACCTCCTCCCTCAAAATTATCCAAGCTAAAAAAACCTAGTAGAATAGGTAAATGATTTACTTTTGTTATTGTTAGGTATGTACATTTGAAACGTCCTAAGTACCTACACTTACGCCAAGTTGATCCCAAAGCTTTGGATCTTGGATTGAACTTTTCAAGATCTCGGACAGCGACCACACAAAATATTTATTTTATTTATTTATTTTACCATTTATGTACACACATATATAAACAGACAAGAAAAAACAGAACAGAAAACTAGGTACAAAGGTGATGCTTATTTCTTAAGAAATCTCTTCCAGCATACCTGCGATAGGACATTAGATAGAGAGATGTAGACAGCGTGTGAAAGAGTAAAGGAGACAAAAAGAATACATAAAATCGTAATCAATTATTCACTTAAAAAACTAAACAAATACAATGAGAATATACTTACATACATACATACAAATAAGCATACATACATACATACAAACATACATACGTACATATTAACATACATACATAGGTACTTACTTCTAAAATAAATATCACTATGAAGTTAATAAATATCACGTAATCAAAATAATAAATACATACACAACTATGATGAAGTGGAAAGATAGTGTTCTTTTACTCTTCTTTTAAAAACTGCAATTGTTTGGCAGTCCCTATATAAATACTATATAAATACTAAATAAATACTAAATAAATACTAGCAGGGCGGTGGTCATATTGTTCACAGGATGTTGTTATCAGCATTACAGCATACGTACTTGACATAAAATGCACACAATACAGCATAGTCATTCTGGGCAAAGAAAGCTGGATCATCGCCATCCGAAAATAACTTCTCAAAAATTCTAAAGATTGGTGCTTATCGTCAGTGAAGTTCTAACAATACGGAAGTCAAAAATGGCTACTTTACAGGAGAGTGAAAAAACTGTATGAAATGAATGTAACTTACGCTGTGTTTAGTTATTAATACAAATCAGCCCTGTGATGATTTGAACTCGTGAAAATCCCAATAATCTAGTAGTGAAAAGTAGTGAAAATCCCAATAATGACATTCAAATCTCAAAACACGGTAAAATTACGGCAAAGTAATTTTATGATACTTATGCACTGTTAGAACTTCACTGACGTTATCTACGTTATACGTTCCTTTGTTTTTAACCACTATTGCAGATCGAGTTAAGAATGGTAGAAACATTTTGATTGATCAGACGATTTTTCACATAGCTCTATTTTTTTTATAATATAATGGTTAACGGCTGTTTAGATTTCTCCTAGAAAATGCAAGCTATACAACGTGTAACATTAAATGCGCAAAACCTCAGACGCCCCAACTGATTTTTAATTCAATTGACTTATTTCAGAGAGAAAATAAGCCATTAAAAATAATTTGTAGAGGTTTTATGTGCTTTTTTAGTTTTACTGGGCATTCTGATCGTTTCTTGCGTCTGCGACGACACTTTATCGAGGGAGGAGTCGTCACCGGGCCGCTGCGCCGCGCTGACATTGGCTTGCTTGACCTATTAGTAAATAGACACGGCAACGTTTTAAATGAAGATTTTTTGAAAAATGTGCCCTATGTTAAAAAGTGGCTCAATGAATTCTACTCGTTATTCTGATCAAACTATTTTCAGGTTTTGCGCATTTAACGTTACACGTTGTATATGTATGTATTTGTTCATAGTTGTTAGACTAGTTAGGTTGCTTTTTTTTAAATATTTACCTATCGGTAAATATTAAAAAAAAGCAAAGGTCTCCAAAGGTCCGCAAAGAATACCAAAATAATTGCCACGTAAAATTTAAATAAGAATTTCTAAAAATATGTACAGTATATCTACACTATGTAGGTGCAGCGAAAGGTTTCCTGTAACGAGTTTTCTGGTGATTTCTCATAACTAATTATTTGCCCAGGTAAGCGTATCAGGCGCGGGTGACAGTCGTGAGCGGACTCGTCAATATTATGCCGATTACACCTTCGACAGCTTCTGCCCAATCACGCAGCCATCTTATGCATCGCAGGAGAAGGTCAGTGTAACTAACTATGTAAGTGTAACTACAAATGATAACTAGGGATCTGGTGTACCCACGACGACTTAATTTCCAGTATAAGCTGACTTCTCATTGTACGAAAAGCCTATACAATGCGAGGTCAGCTAAAGCTGGAAATATATGGCTTGATATGTCGACGTGTGTCCCACCTATTGCCGTTTCACTTGGAGTGAGCCGGCCTTTGCCTTAAAATTAATGGATTTCTCCTATCGTATAGTGAGAAAACTAAACTAAGAAATACATGTACCTCTGTAGAAATAAATAGTACCTATATTGAAATGTTAAGTAAAGTCACAGTTTTTTATCAGAATTGTCATAATTAGAGATGGGTCGAGGGCAAAAACAAATACGGGCAGAATGGGCATAAACTTGGCATATTGGGCGTAAACGAGTTTACGCCCAAATAAATGCCCGATCACTGGGCGCAAAAACTAATAACTTTGTTTTGTAAAAAATAAAGCAGGTACTTAACTTAAAATGAAACTTGATGTCAGTATTTTGTATGTAAATTAAAATTTTAATCAAATAATCAGTCTTGTTAAAAAAATCACAGTAGGTAATTATAGAAAATATAATTTTAACTCTCTTTAAATGAAAAATGAAGTGGTCTTGTAATTGGCTTTGATCCTACAATAGTCTTTGTACGTAATATACTACTCTGCCATAAAAATACCGGGAAAAGCGACGTGAGGTCGAGCGTTATCTTGTAGTAAAACTACATTGACTCGTGTTCGTCGGTTTTTCTTGATATCAGCAGATAGTTTGGTGAGCTGGGTTGAATATTTGTCAGCGTTTATAGTTTCATTGTGTAATCAATGTATGTTATAAAAGAAAGTGTGCAATGTGCATGCCGCTAAAATTTAGAAATGAGTCCCGGTACGATCAAGGGAGTTATATGGTGTGGTAACCCTCTATCTCCTGTCCATGAAGAATGTTCCCGTTTTTACCAGAAGGGCATACTTTTGAAGATATAAGGGCTGGAATTTTTGCCCTCTGGAAATTTCTAGAACAGTCCAGAACAATCGAGAGTATTCGAGAGCATTCCACAACATTCAAGAACATTCTGGAATGTTGTGGAATGTTTGGGAACATTCGAGAGTATTCAGGAACATCCTAGATCATTGAGTAGGAAATTCGAAAAATTTATACATACATACATACATACATACATACCCCGGAAAAATGAAAAATGTTGTTTATAAACAAGTATTGTAGTTAGAATGTATTTTCAATAAAAAAATTGTTAAGTTGTAGTTGTGTGTGTTTGTTGTAGTTGTTGTTGTAAGTTGTGGTGTAAGTTGTTGTTGTAAAGTTTATTCCAACTACCACACAATCTCATATCAACTCCCTGAGCGAAGCCGGCTGCCCCAGGTAGTAGTTCATAAAACAGCATGCCTTGCGCGTCCCAGAAACAGCAAAGCAGAACTTTTAAGCGGTTCTTTAGACTCAGCTTCGGTTGAGTTGGTGGCGTTTCTTCTCGAGGCAGTCAAAAAGCACGTGTATCGTTCACGTGATGAATCCATGATTCATCTCCAGTAACCAGATCAGACAAAAACTATTTACGTCGGGGTTGCAGCAAAAGTGATTGACAAATAGCGACACGGACTGCACGACTGGCGTCTGTAAGGATGTGCGGTACCCACCGAGCCAAAACTTTTCGATACCCAAACTCATGCAGATTGTATTCCACGGCGTGGTGACTGCAGTTAAGTGTTTCCGCTAATTCACAACTGGTAGCATTCGGATTCGACTGCAGTTCGCGGCGTAAATCGTCATCATTCACAGCGGTTGGTCTTCCTGAACGTGGCTGACTTTCAAGGCTCCTGTATCCTCATTTAAAACGGTCAAGCCATCGGGACACCGTCGCATGGCTTGTACAGACGCCAGCACATCAAGCTACTACAATCTGTCAGATTTCTTTAATAGATTTTCAACTTTATCGCTAAAGCATAAGGTTCAAAGTTGATTGGGAAAATCTGATCGTGACCGTGATCGTCATCGTGATCGTCATCGTGGTCGTGATCGTGATCGTCATCGTGATCGTGATCGTCATCGTGATCGTCAATTCGTCATCTTCATCGTGATCGTCATCGTCATCGTGATCGTCATCGTCATCGTGATCGTGATTGTGATTGTGAGCGTGAGCATGATCGTCATCGTGATCGTGATCGTCATCGTGATCGTGATCGTGATCGTGAGCGTGATCGTGATCGTCATCGTCATCGTGATTGTCATCGTCATCGTGATCGTCACCGTCATCGTGATCGTGATCGTGATCGTGAGCGTGATCGTCATCGTGATCGTCATCGTCATCGTGATCGTGATCGTGAGCGTGAGCGTGATCGTCATCGTGATCGTGATCGTGATCGTGATCGTGATCGTCATCGTCATCGTGATTGTCATCGTCATCGTCATCGTGATCGTGATCGTGATCGTCATCGTGATCGTGATCGTGATCGTCATCGTGATCGTGATCGTCATCTTCATCGTGATCGTCATCGTTATCGTCATCGTGATCGTCATCGTCATCGTGATCGTGATCGTGATTGTGAGCGTGAGCGTGATCGTCATCGTGATCGTGATCGTCATCGTGATCGTGATCGTCATCTTCATCGTGATCGTGATCGTCATCGTCATCGTGATCGTCATCGTGATCGTGATTGTGAGCGTGATCGTCATCGTCATCGTGAACGTCATCGTCATCGTCATCATCGTCATCGTCATCGTCATCTAGTGATGAGCAAAGCAAGACCAAGACCAAGACTGGGACAGTCTTTGTATTGGTCTTCGTGTTGCTTACTCAGTCTTGGTCTTGGTCTTGCTTGTTCGGTCTTGGTGTTGGTCTTGCTAGTGTATAGATAGTCTTGGTCTTGCTCAAATACTTCGAGTCTTGATCATGGTCTTGGTCTTGGATTTTGCTCATCACTACTTCTATCTCATTCTCTCGCACGTTAAATCCTATAGATGTGTGTTTATCTCTTTTTACCGTCGCTTTTTCGTTTCATTGATTTTCAAATCACAACGATGCTAAAGAAGTTTTCACTTCAAAATACCATTTCATGTTTTATATCTGTGCATTTCCACCGTATTTTCAGTATTTTAATATTATTACTCAGATAATTTACTTAAAAAATACAGAAACAATCGATTTATACATAAAATACCTTAGCAAATGGTATAATACCGTATTATACTGTATTTTTCGTTTTATACGTTTCAATACAAACGGTATAATACAGCACTTACATCTCTATATCAACCGCATCGCGACTGTATCGATGCGAACGCGCGACAGCATCGCTACAAAAAGTCGCCGTGGGCGAGAGGCCTAAAAAGTACTCGTATAAGAACAGTGTTCGAACTTGTCGCTCGTCCATTTTTTCTTCAAACTTACTAAACCGATCGCGAGGGCGCCTTTATATTTCCCCACATCACAAGTACCTAGAACATTCTACAACACTCTAGAATATTATCGAAAACAATTGACCAGATAAAGAAAATGTATAGTTTTTTAGTGTCACATTAACAGGAAAAGGAACATATATGGGGTATTTTCGGATACCCCTAGGTATGAGGAATCGATTTTTTTTGTATTGACGTCGCTATTTGGACCAATTAATCTTTTTTGCACACTCAAATATGAATTTAATCAAATAATTTGAATGAAAAATGTAATAAAAGTTCTGTTAAAGTTTTTGCCCAGGCAAAAGGCATTTATTGGGCGTTTACGGGCGTTTATCCGGCGTTTATTCAAAGCGCCCAATTTGCCAGGGCATAAACCCATCTCTAGTCATAATTCATGTCTGTATGCACTTATTCAAGTACCTATCCTTGATTCAAATAGGTAATTAAATATTTATATTTACCCATGCTAGGTGTTCGACGCCATCGGCCAGGAAGTCATAGCGAGCGTCTCCAGAGGGTGGTCAGCATGTGTGTTGGCGTATGGACAGAGTGCGACGGGCAAGACGCATACCATGATGGGCACGGAAGCGCAGCCCGGACTGATACCGCGGCTGTGCAAGGCATTGTATGAACAGCAACCGGTTGATTTTACTATCAGGTAACTATATATAGAGTGACTGGTAATTAGTGACCGATACTTAAACACATGATTCTACTCATCATTACAAACAACTTTTACTATCGGACCAAATCCAAAATCGCGAAAACAAATCAGCCTGTTCCCTACATTTATGTTCGTACGAGTCGTCAAAATGTAGGGAACAGCTGATTTTTTTTTCGTCATTTCACTTTTTGTCCCATTATAAAACTTGTTTGTTGTTATGAGTAGAATCATGTGTCACTAATTACCAGTCACCCTATATGTAGGTATATTTTAGTATTTACTTGATATGTTATAAGTATCATGATAATCAGCCTATACTGTTCCCGCTTCTGGGACACAAGCCTCCTCTCTGTGGGAGGGCACTCCCTCCCACATATAGACAGGCCCAGTGCGGGATGGCTGATGTCACATGTCTTCGAATTTTTGGTTGTAGGACATGCCGGTTTCCTCACGATATTTTTCTTCGCCGTTATGAGCGCAGTGGTGATGAAATTAAATACACAATGTAAAGTTGCTGCCTGGATTCGAACTCACGATCTACAACTCGTAAGTCGGGGCCGATATCTGCCAGTAGGCCACCATCATCTGCCTGCCTTTTCCCAACTATGTTGAGGTCGGCTTCCAGTCTAACCGGATGCAGCTGAATACCAGTATTTTAGTAGGCCACCACTGCTCTCAATAACTGTCAGTGCTCTGTTAAAAGTACAGTGTAAACTCCATGTAACGTCACTCGATTTAACGACATACTCCCTATAGCGTCGAAATCACTCGTCTTTGGTTGGTTTAGCTTGTTTTCCATACAATGATAAACTCCATATAGCATTACACCCACTCTCAATAACGCCAACAATTAAGTAAGAAAAAGTACCTTTTAAGTTGCCAAAATTAGTGAGAACCGCGCAGCTGCGTACGTTCTTATGTCGCTTTACTATCCTAGCCCGTAATAAACTCGACTGTCGGCATCATGCAAACCAAACTTTCTAAGAAATTCGTTCTTTTGTTTACAAATTGGAAGATTATTTTTTTATCTACGTAACTACTATCTTGTAATAAACTTTTTCTTTTCATAATTCTGGTTTTTCTTCTTTCCATTTAACGACAACTCTCTATAACGCCATAAAATGTACAGTTCCTTTAGTGTCGTTATATAGAGTTTACACTGTAATTATATCTAATTTACTTACATAATTATGTTGAGCACTTGAGCATACCAGCTGATACACCACTGGCAGCAAAAGTACTTATTACGTAAGTTGTTTATCGGTTAGTCCTTATGTGAAAGTTTGCGTAAGTCCTTATAGTGCCTCCACAATAGTTTACATATTCAAATAAGGTTTTTAGAAAGGGGGCCTCCGCAAGAAGCTTCTATGAATTCTAATGGCGTGTGCCGAGTGAGGTAATGTCACACCTAGTGGATGTAATCCAAATGGATCTATGATAAACGTGACGAGAATTTGCTGTTGAATTTTTAGTCGAGATATCTACCTAGTAGTTTTGATTTCACTACCAGATACGAGAACATCGTGAGGAAACCAGCATGTCCAAGAACTGAAAATTCGAAGACATGCGACATCCATCAACTCGCATTGAGCCCGCACGGTGGATTACGGCCCACTCCCTCTCACAGATAGGAGGCCTGTGTCCCAGCAGTGGGAACATTAGGCTGATTATGCGGGGTATTCCTCGAAGCGCACCAACTTTAAACCGCACCAAATAAAGTGCACCAAAAGTGTTCCTCAAAACGATGGTGCGTTTCGAGGAATAATTTTGGTCTGCTTCATTTGCATTTCAAAGTTGGTGCGCTTCGAGGAATACCCCGATTATGCTTATGCTAAAAGCCTTTTTTTTTCGTACGTTATCCTGTGGCTGGCTTGCAAAAGTCAGGTTAGGGTCCCAAGTCACAGGGCCAGTTTCCCACTTTGTGGAAATCTGGTCGTCTGGTCCTGCTCAGGAAGGCGGGGCGCCCTGCGGACTCGGCGTCCGCGTACCGGCCCATAGTGCTGCTAGACGAGGTGGGTAAGCTGTTTGAGCGGATTATCGCAGCCCGCCTCGTCGGCCACTTGTGCAGAGAGGGGCCGGACCTGGACGAGAGCCAGTTCGGCTTTCGGCATGGGCGCTCTACCATACACGCTGTGTCGCGGGTGAGAGTCCTGGCGGAGGAAGCGGTGTCCCGGGGTGGGGTGATGTTGGCGGTGTCCTTGGACATTTCCAACGCCTTCAACACCCTGCCCTGGAGTTGTATTCGGGAGGCACTGCGGTATCACCGGGTGCCTCCCTACCTCCGCCGCATAGTTGGGGCTTATTTGTCCGAGAGGTGTGTCACCTACGTGGGACGTGATGGCGGAAACCAGCACCGCATGTCGTGCGGTGTTCCACAGGGCTCGGTCCTGGGCCCGCTCCTGTGGAACATCGGGTACGACTGGGTGCTGAGGGGCGAGCTCCAACCGGGCGTGGACCTGACGTGTTATGCCGATGACACGCTGGTCACTGCCCGGGGGAGCTCGCACAGGGAGGCAGTGTTGCTGGCGACGGCTGCGGTGTCACAGGTGGTGGGCCGCATACGTCACC
This sequence comes from Eremobia ochroleuca, assembly GCA_949629135.1. NCBI lineage: Eukaryota > Metazoa > Arthropoda > Insecta > Lepidoptera > Noctuidae > Eremobia > Eremobia ochroleuca. Next base: position 7,603,229 of record OX451403.1, on the reverse strand, counting down.
TAGGCCTGGAGGTGGCCCTCAACAAGTCGGAGGCCATGGTGTTTCATGGCCCCCGGCGGGCACCGCCGCCCGGCTCACACATCGTGGTCGGGGGGGCTCGGATTGCTGTCGAGTCCACCATGAAGTACCTGGGATTGGTGCTCGACAGCCGGTGGAATTTCGAGCCCCACTTCCGGCGGCTGGCGCCCAAGTTGTTGGGCGCTGCTGGGGCGCTGTCAACGCTGCTTCCCAATCTGGGGGGCCCGAGCGCCGCCTGTAGGCGGCTCTACGTGGGGATCGTGCGATCCATGGCCCTGTACACGGCCCCGGTGTGGGCTTCTGACCTGACGGCCGGCAGCATTGCGGTTTTACGAAAACCGCAAAGAGCGATGGCCGTCAGAGTCATCAGGGGGTATCGCACGATCTCTTACGAGGCGGCTTGCGTACTGGCCGGATCCCCGCCCTGGGACCTCGAGGCGAAAGTACTCGCGTCACTGTATCGGTGGCGCGAGGAAATGAGGGCGCGGGGCGAGCGACCGATGCAGCGACACTGGGAGCTGCGTCGGTCTCAGCTCCGCGAGGTCCTGGTGGCGGAATGGCGGGACAGGCTTTTGCGCCCTACCGCCGGCCTCGTCACCATCGAGGCGGTCCGGCCGGTGCTCGAGCGCTGGCTCGAGAGGAGGCACGGCTCCCTGTCGTTTCGTGCGACGCAGGTGCTCTCGGGGCATGGTTGCTTCGGGAAGTACCTGTGTCGCATAAACAGGGAGCCGGACGCCCGGTGTCACCACTGCGTCGACTGCCGGGAGGACACGGCGCGGCACACGCTGGCAGAGTGTGCCGCTTGGGAGGAGCCACGCCGTGCCCTCATCTCAGGAGTAGGCAGTGACCTATCGCTGCCGGCTGTGGTCGAGTCTATGGTCGGTAGCGAGGAGTCCTGGGACGCGGTGGTTTCCTTCTGCGAAACAGTCGTCTCGCAGAAGGAAGCTGCGGAAAGGGAGAGGGAGATCTCGTCCCCTCACCCCGCCCGCAGCAGGCGCACCGGGCGTCGGCGGAGGGCGGACAACGCCCTCTTCCAGCCCCCCTAAATGGGTCCAGGGGCGACGGACTTGGGGACGTCCGTCGCCCCCCACACATCTGGACCCGAGGCGGCGGCGCGTAGTGTGCCACGCGCGCCCCTCTTAGACGTCGCGGGGGGAGTTTAACACCTCACTCCCCCCCCTGACACGAGGAGAGGCTCGCAGGAGCGGGCCAGCACCAGCCGGGGGTTGCGGAAGTATCGTTCGTTCCCGCGACCCCCGGCGTAGGTGAGAGAGGGAACACCGGGGTGGTTTTTAGTCAGTAAGAGTCTGACAGACCCCGCCGCGCGCCCCAGGGCGGCGGACATCCATGAGGATTTTCCACCCCGAAACAAAAAAAAAAAAAAAGGGTCCCAAGTCAACACGGCGCGGCACACGCTGGCAGAGTGTGCCGCTTGGGAGGAGCCACGCCGTGCCCTCATCTCAGGTGTAGGCAGTGACCTATCGCTGCCGGCCGTGGTCGAGTCTATGGTCGGCAGTGAAGAGTCCTGGGACGCGGTGGTTTCCTTCTGCGGAACAGTCGTCTCGCAGAAGGAGGCTGCGGAAAGGGAGAGGGAGATCTCGTCTCCTCACCCGGCCCGCAGCAGGCGCACCGGGCGTCGGCGGAGGGCGGATAACGCCCTCTTCCAGCCCCCCTAAATGGGTCCAGGGGCGATGGACTTGGGGACGTCCGTCGTCCCCCACACATCAGGACCCGAGGCGGCGGCGCGTAGTGTTGCACGCGCCCCCTCTTAGACGTCGCGGGGGGAGTTTAACACCTCACTCCCCCCATGACACGAGGAGGCCCGCACGAGCGGGCCAGCACCAGCCGGGGGTTGCGGAAGTATCGTTCGCTCCCGGAACCCCCGGCGTAGGTGAGAGAGGGAACACCGGGGTGGTTTTTAGCCAGTAAGAGTCTGACAGACCCCGCCGCCCGCCCCAGGGCGGCGGATATCCATGAGGATTTTCCACCCTGAAACAAAAAAAAAAAAAAGGGTCCCAAGTCAACGACAAAAGGTAGCTTGAAAACAACAAAAGATTTGACATCTATTGTTGTTTTTATGCTACCATTTTCAAAACCGATTGTTTACCGTAGGTAATCTTGGTTGCTTTTACGTCTATTCCCAAAAGCAGTTTGTTTTCGGCGAGTAAATTGTTTCTATCGTTTATGCATTTCGTTTGAAGAAGCCATAGGTGGTAGGCACGCGATGCTATTGTCAAAATGAAATGGGTGTCGCGTCATTATTTCATCGACGCCGATTTTTCACGGGAAATGATGGCGGGCTTTAATGCGTAGATACACTCTATTTCACAAGAAAGTGTACGCCGTTATTTGTAAAAGATGAAAGACGCTATTATAAATTTATGTTTATATGAAAATATATGTTATTGCTAATTGCACAATCACCTAATAGTTTATCCACTCGCCGTCATTATCGATTATAGCTTGGCATCTTTTTAGCATGCTTTCCACGACATTTTCTGCATATTCTCTGGGTAACGATCTCCAGATCGTCTTGATTTTATATGATAGCTGCTTCAAAGTCCTTATTGGCTTTCCTTTAAGCTTCATCTTCATGTACGACCAAATATTTTCAATTGGATTTGCATCCGAAGACATTGCAGGCCAATATTCATCGTAATACTCGTAATCCCATTGTCTTTTTTCCACGCTGTACAGAGTTGATTGCGATGTTTGGGATCATTATCCTCTTGAAGTACCCAGTTTGTCTCGTTCGAACCAAATAGCTTCTTAGCGGACCTCAAAAGGAATTTTTGATAAATATTGGACATTTTTTGAGCATTTAAATTGTCTGTCAATAAGTACAAACAGCCAAAACCACGTTTAGAGAAGCATCCCCAAACATGCAGTTTTACCGGGTGTTTAACAGTCCGTTGAAGCAACCTGTCATGCCTCGTACACCAGGCTTTTGAAAGAGAAGACCAGGCCCAAAAAGATGATTCGTCTGTAAATATGACTTCATACCAATCTCTATCCAAGTTTTTTTTTGCCCATGCCAGTCGTTTATTTCTGTGTTTTTCCGATAACAATATAATAGTTTTTTTTATAGTCGACCTAAATGCAATATTATTTTCTTGCAAACGGCGTCTTATCGTACTGATAGACACAAAAATTCCTTTTTCCCGCAATTTTATCTTGGCCTGACTCAGAGTAAGATTCGGTTTCTGCTTAAACAGACGCACGATCTGACTGTCCTCAGTTTTCTTTGTCACGCGCGTTAGTCCTCTCTCCGGAAATTCGTCCACGTTTCCAACCTCTAAATATCTTCTGACCCATTTCGAAACGAATGCTTTCGACTTTCTAAGAACTTTAGCAGCAGCTCTATATGAAAGCTTCGGTCCTTTTGGATGATCTACGAGGAACACTGCCTCGTGACGCTTCAGATATTTTGCACTCATTTCAAAATGCAAGTAACAAAACAAAACAAAACCTCTTACACTGTCGATCTATACACTGTGCAAAAGCGTGTTAATTATAGATTCGAAATCATTAACAGAAATGGCGCTGAGGGCGTTACATTTAAAATGATAGCGTACACTTTCCTGTGGAACTGAGTGTACCTCTATAATGACAAGAGAGGCTTGTGGCTAAATAATAACAGCCGCACGGGTCGTTCGATCAGGTTAAGCTACGCTTGCCGCGGTTGTTCCGTGGATGGGTGACCATCTTTACATACCAAGACCCCTCCGTGCCTCGAAAAGCACGTTAAGCCGTTGGTCCCGGCTGTCATTCGTAGATCTTTGACATTCTTTACGGGTCGTCAGAAGCCCAAAAATCTGTCAACCAGTCTTTCCAAGGGGTATCGTATTACCCAGTAACTGGGTTGTGGTGGTCATTCCATGTAAAATACTGGTATTCAATTGCATCCGGTTAGACTGGAAGCCGACCCCAACATAGTTGGGAAAAGGCTAGGCTTCTTTCTGAAAATCAGCTGTTCCCTACATTAATGTTCGCCTAACTCGTCAAAATGTAGGGAGCATGTGATTTTTTTTTCGCGATTTCAGGTTTGGTCCCATAGTAAAAGTTGTTCATAATGATGAGTACAATGACCCCTTAAGAGGTTGTGCGTTATTTAAGTTACACCTTGTATTATGACATATTCTGCGTTTCTTCACTATCACTACATAGTATAAAACAAAGTCGCTTCCTGCTGTCTGTCCCTATGTATGCTTAGATCTTTAAAACTCCGCAACGGATTTTGATGCGGTTTTTTTTAATAGATACAGTGATTCAAGAGGAAGGTTTATATGTATAATACATGCATAATATAGTAGAGAAACACTGATAATTTTAGAGGTTTCTAATGTGATGTCGTAAATAAACACATTTTTTTGCGCTTACATTGCAAACGCTGGCTGAACCCTACGAGCAGAAATAATGGCTCTAAAATTATCAGTGTTTCTCTATTGCAACATTTGTAACCGTGCGAAGCCGGGGCGGGTCGCTAGTTTACAATAAAATACTAGCTGCCCCGGTGAACTTCGCACCGCCTCAGAATCAAAAAGAACAAATGTTATATTAGTAAATGAATTATTTTCACTATTTTTGTTTTACTGAATTTCCGCCTTGTTTTAATAGTTATTCTGATATTCGGGGCGGAGACAAATCCATCAAAACAAAGATCACAAAAATCGGTCCAGCCGTTTTTGAGTTATAAATGGTGAAACTAACCCGACATTGTTTTACATACAACATTATTTTTAGTATATGGCAAACCCGAAATACGTGTCTAGTATTTTTATGTAAAGAATCTATGTACTCAAAACTGTATCATGAAAAATCACGAAGTTATAAGCTTGTTATGTTACCTGATTGTCCGTACAAAAACTTCGTTACCTACCACTTATAACGCGCCACCGGCCGAGCGGCTGTGACCTGTGTTGTGCGTATATGATTGCGGATATGTACATAATGTCGCTCGGTGTCCAATTTTTTACCATTTTAAAATATTTTTGGGGCAAAACATAACATGGTGCAAAAACTATTGGAATCAATTTAGTTACTTATTCTGAACAAAGTATATTCAGGTTTGCAGTATACTAAAAATAATGTTGTAGATAAGATAAGATATATAGAGTGTAGATATGGTGTGTTCTTTTCCATATGTTCATAAATTAAAGCTGTAAGGTACCTATAGCACCTTTTATACAGTTAGGAAAGATACATCGTGTTCAAACGGGGCAAAAACTTAAAAAATCATTTGCGACTAAACTACTGCTCCTATTTGATTGATTTTTGGTACAGAGCTTGAAAATAGTACCTAGTATACGCAGTTGAAAGGAAAGCCCCTCTGTCGTATCAACTCGGTATTATCCTCTTGCATCGCCAGCGTCGATGTCTGAAAATATCCCACGGGAACGTACTACCGGTATTAAAAGTACCCTATGTATTAATCCAGGTTATAAACTGTCTATGTGCTAAATTTCATCCAAACTCGCTCAGCCGTTTTTGCGCCAATCCGGAACATAGATCAATCAAATAAAAAAGGACAAACATTCCAAAAAAACTATAATATTTTCGGCATCAGACTCGTTCCCACTGTTCCACCCACACACCTCGTAGCAATTACTTTTTTTTCAAAAATATTAAATGTACAGTTTTGACTTCGTCTATTTTAATTTATTACTAACTAGTGCCCCCTAATACGTTGCAATGACATTTTTTTTGTAACAATTTACAATAGTTTCATTACAATCGGTTGGGTCATTTTCGAGTTTTTGCTAAACTAACACACGGCTACGAATACTTATTGACATATATAAGAAGAAGATTATTTTTAGATGATCATAGATAAAAGTCCCTTACAATAACATATTATACTTTTACAACCTCTTTATTCACATCATAGGTAAACTAAACTACTTACATTAGGTATGTCCTCCAGTTGACTTTATCATGGCAATGAGTTCCTTATCTGGTCTACAAGTCTATCTACTAACAAGGTGGACCGTTAGTAGATAATCCTTGTCACTATACTTATACACGCGTTGGAAACCCAAAGGAAAACAAAAGAAAAGTAAATCAACAGAATTGACTTTTTATCAGAAACAATTTCTAGCTGACTCAAACAATTTACAGACACTTTTCATTTACCTAGAAGTCTTTTAGGTATTCAGCCTGTCGATTCTGTAAAAATCTCACCGTGAAATCATAAGTGAAGTGAGCACTTAATAGTGTTAATCCCTAGCGAACGACAGCTCACTCCACGCTCACTTCACCCAAGCTTTCACGGTGAGATGGTTACAGAATCACACGGCAGATCCATGCAATCCACCCTTGGGTATGATGTGTGTAGGCCTTGTAGATTGTAGATTTGTTGATTTGTTGACCATTTTTTAAGTAACTGGTACTTGTTGAAAGGCCTACACTGTCTTCGTAGCTATTAACACTGTTAAATTATGGAGATATGGTAAAAAGCCAATTATTTCTAAAAGAGTAACTGTGGAATTTCTTGCCGGCTCTTTTCCATAGGAAACGACCATTTGGAACCACCTAGCGTCTGACTTTTCGTATATGACCATGTAGGTTTATGTAAAAAAATTATATTATTTCTATTTTGGTACCCCAAAATAGAAATAATATAATTAATAAGTAATCCCTGAATAAGCTCATAGACATATACTTACCTACTGTAAAATTAATTCCCTATAAGGATTCTCATTTTCGAGAAAGTGTGAATTAACTTTTGAATTGGTTAGTTTTGCGCGTGTTGAAAACTTTTTTTTACGATTGTTTTTCGAATACTCGTGTAATATATTGTTGGTTGTATTCGATTAAGTTTGAATAATAGTAAAGAGAGGCACCATGGCTTCCTCACCTCAAGGCTGAAACGACACGCGAGCCTTTAACACCCTGCGATCATGGCTTTATCTGCGCTAATATCTCCCTATACGATAGGTACATGTGTTCGTGTTACGTAGACAAGAGTTATTGGAAAAGTATTGTTTGTTTTTGTTAAAGATTGCAGTGTTGTAGGTATTGAACATTCTGAGAGATTCTTTCTTAAAGAAAAAGAGTCAATATTGCGGGCTTTGCTGTTTATTCTGGGAATGAAATTACTTAAAAAGTATTCTATTCTATTCTTACACTTACACCGGTCATCGGCAGTCGGTGAAATGAAACATTACGCTTAGGCTCGGCGTAGCAGCCACGTAGGCTCGGCGTAGCAGCCACGTAGGCTCGGCGTAGCAGCCGCGTAGGCCCAACGAAGCAGCCGCGTAGGCTTGGCGTAGCTGCCGCGTAGCTGCCGCGTAGGCTCAGCGTACCAGCCTTTTTCGACGGTCACAGATGTTGTGACCAGAATTGAATTACTTTAGTCACATTTGTCATTTTCAATGTTTTCTAACTGAAGCAAGTTATCCCAATTTTGGGTTTAGGTTAGAGACCTACTTCATTTTGTGACAATGTTTTAAAAGTACGCGGTTTAAACAAAATACATACAAATATGGTAGGTATTACTCATGTAAATTGATATTCGTGGAAATGTAAAAACATTTTGAAACTTTCGTGATTTGAACATACAATACAAACAGTGAGACTCGGTTTATTTTGCGAGTTAACGTGAGGTAGAATTATTAATACGTTGTCTATAGCAAGGGTGAACGGTGTAGCAACTAATATTTTCAGTGGCAGTAGTCAGTAAGGCTTCAGTCCTCTGAGTGGTCGTGAGTTGCGCCTTGTCCGCAGTCGCGTCGAGTGTCTCCCGCCCGCCCTACTCGACATCGAACGTTGTTTAGTGAGTGGATTAGGAATATATGCGAGGTAAAAATAATATCTAAACAGTGAAAATTAAATTGTTTGCAGAAGATTTTTTACAAAAGAAGATTAGGATATTAGATTATTATTAGTCTTTTCCGGACTTTTCCCGCTAATTCCGTTAGTTTTATGGAAATTGTGAAATCTGTAGTACTAGTAGGTACGAGTCTCCAGGAGGTTCAGTCTCTAAAAATATAACGCAATGGCTGTTTTATGAATAAAGTAAAAACTAATGGAAAAAAAAAAATGATTTGAGCTTTTCGCAACGGACGAAAAGCTGAGCTGTGGAACGTGGCTTTTGCAGTTTTTTTCTGTGAAAACTTAGTAACCATAATTAGGCTTTCATAAATTCAAACTGATACTGCATTTGCACTTAGCTTAGCTGCTTGCATTTACGTAGCAGTACACCGTAATTATTATAGTAATAGTATTCAACTCATCATAGTCTATGAAAATACATACATTATTAAGTATCTCTATCATACCTCTGTGTGATAGACCTACTAAATACATAACAGTTATCACAATCAAATTAAAGATGAAAAAGTTTATGGTATGAAATGAAATGAAATTGTTTATTCTGTAAATAGGAAATCGGAGTCACTTTTACAAGTCGTATTATAAAGATAAAAAATAAGTTAGATGGAGTCGACATTTCCTATCTGACTACCCCACACAATGAGAAGAACTGGCGAAACAAACTCAGCCTGTCGATTCTGTAAAAATCTCACCATGAAAACTTGCGTGGAGTGAGCTGTCAGTGTCATCCCACTGATGCTAGGGATTGACCGAGATTTTAATAATATTTTTCTATGCTAATACTAAAATACTAGCTTTGAAATTATATAAAATGATCAACAGAATTAGCATAAAAAATACTATTAAAATCTCGATTATGATTGTAAATGTTTGCTTGGTTAATCCCTAGCATCAGTGGGATGACACTGACAGCTCACTCCACGCATGTTACACGGTGAGATTTTTACAGAATCGACCGGCAGAATCGCACTACAGGGTGTGTAAGCATAATCGAATTATCTAAATGTGCTGTCACTGCTGTCTAGTTGGTATGCTTTGTATTTTAGTGTTCTGGAAATATAGTCACCAAGTTGGTGACTATAACATATTTCCAGAACACTAAAATACGAAGCATTAGTACTTATCAATTTACAAGGTGTAACTTAAATAACGCACAACCTCTTAAGGGGTCATTGTACCTACTTATCATTATGAACAACTTTTACTATGGGACCAAAACGGAAATCGCGAAAAAAAATCAGCTGTTCCCTACATTTATGTTCGCATAACTCGTCAAAATGTAGGGAACAGCTGATTTTTTTTTTTCGCGATTTCCGGTTTGGTCCCATAGTAAAAGTTGTTCATAATGATGAGTACAATGACCCCTTAAGAGGTTGTGCGTTATTTAAGTTACACCTTGTATACAGTGTGTCCGGACATGGACTAGCGATATTCTAAATACTTAAATATAAGCTATTTTAAAGTACAATTACACTATAGGCTTAGGTCCAATATACTTCCCCGCTATGTGGCAGCCATTTTGTTTTTTTTGTTGAAGTATGCTCTATGCGAGTACAAAAAAAATCATATATCTCAAAGTTTTAGTCATACTGAGATAAAAATAGGCTTATTCGAAAGGCAATAATATTGTCTACCGTCTGCACTACAAAGCAATATGTTCACAATTCCATAACTTTTGAAAAAAAATGTGAAAGTCGAAAAAAAAAACAAAAAATTATGCAATTCAACCAATAATTGTTAATTACTACAAAAACAACCCCGAGAGCTTTTTTATTTTTTATACTAGATCGACAGTTTTTGAGCTAAGCTACAATACAACATAAAATTCACAACTGTATGTCTAATACTTTAAGAGTTATTGTTGTATGAACATAGCGTATGCGCAAGCACAAAAGGCCTTTGTCGGAACCCTAAACAGGAAATCATTAAAAAAACATAACATTCATATTGAATTTTATTTAATGTTTTTTCCAATATTAAATGAAGATTAAAATATCTAAAGCAGTTGCTCAAAGTGGCCACCTCCAGCTTGTAGACACACTACGGCTCTCTGTGCCACCTGGGTTGATGAGCGCCTAATTAAATCCAAATCGGATCTAATTTCTTCGGCGGCTGCCATAATTTTTGCGACGAGTTCTTCCCTGGTATTTGGAACTGTAGCGTATACTTTTTGTTTCATATGACCCCACAAAAAATAATCCAAGGGTGTCAAATCGGGTGAGCGAGGCGGCCACGCTACTACACCACCACGACCGATCCACGGCTGTAGATTATTATTTAAATATTCTCTCACTGCTCGAGAAAAATGCGCGGGTGCACCATCGAGCTGGAACCACATACGCCGACGGTATGATAGAGGTAGGTCCATGAGGCTGTCCGCAAACTGTGTCTGTAAGAATTCTAAAAATCTAGCGCCGTTTAATGTAGGTGGCAATTCCAATGGCCCTATCAGCCTATCGTTGATTATGCCGGCCCACACATTTACTGAGAATTCATGTTGAAATGAGCTTGGGCGCACCGCCCTTGGATTTGCGGAGCACCAGAGATGGTCGTTTCTGTGGTTTGTAATCCCAGCTCTTGTAAATTTGGCTTCATCAGTCCACAGTATTCTTTGTAAAAAATTACGGTTCTGTCTCAAATTTCTATTTATCCACGAACAAAACACAGATCTCGCAGCAAAATCTGGTTCGATCACGTCTTGAACCCGTCGAAAATGATAAGGGTGTAACCCTTCTCTTTTCAAAATTCTCCATACATGCCACTTAGACATTCGAAGTTGCACTGAAATCCGTCTAACGCTTAGTCTAGGATCATTGGTTATTAGTCTAAGCACTTCTTCTTCATCTTCGGGCGATACCAAGCGATTGCGTTCATTAACAGCTCTTTGAATACCTCTTTCCGCTAATCTTGAATGCACGTCGATAAAAGTTTGGCGACTCGGTGTAGGCCTGTTAGGGTACCTTCGTCGATATTCTTGTACAGCCAAATTTGCACTTCCATTGCAAAAGCCATACACAAAGTGTATGTCAGCAATATGTTGCGATGAATATTGACGCTGTGCCATACTTTATCACACTTTTAAATACAAAACACTAACGCAGCACGTAAACAGCACGGACGGTAAGTGAAAGTAGCGATAGCGATCACAACGCAGGGCGAGGGACAACTAAACTAACCCAACTAATAATTTGTCCTTAAAACTGATTTTGTTTCAGGTAGTGGACTAATACGTTCTATCTCGCTTACTCACGGTAGTAACGAACAGTATTTCTCGCCTGCTCTCAGATGGAATACAGTGAATGCCATAAATGACACTCTGGCGGTTAACAAAGACGTTTTGTGCTTGCGCATACGCTATGTTCAAACAACAATAACTCTTAAAGTATTTAACATACAGTTGTGAATTTTATGTTGCATTGTAGCGTAGCTCAAAAACTGTCGATCTAGTATAAAAAATAAAAAAGTTCTCGGGGTTGTTTTTGTAGTAATTAACCATTATTGGTTGAATTGCATAATTTTTTGATTTTTTTTTCGACTTTCACATTTTTTTTCAAAAGTTATGGAATTGTGAACACATTTCTTTGTAATGCAGACGGTAGACAATATTATTGCCTTCCGAATAAGCCTATTTTTATCTCAGTATGACTAAAACTTTGAGATATATGATTTTTTTTGTACTCGCATAGAGCATATTTCAACAAAAAAAACAAAATGGCTGCCACATAGCGGGGAAGTGTATTGGACCCAAGCCTATAGTGTAATAGTACTTTAAAATAGCTTATATTTAAGTATTTAGAATATCGCTAGTCCATGTCCGGACACACTGTATAGTTGCATTACCGAAAACCTTCGGTGAATCAGAGACAGACAGGACTGCAGAATGCCAGAATATTAGGTGCTACGGTTTTATAATAACTTGTCTATTTCTATATTTTCTACGTTAGTTTTGCGGTAGCGAGTTGTTTTATTACGCTTGTATCACACCGTGCGAGGTGTCTGATAGGTCTGCGGCGCCGCCCCACGTTGGTAATATCTCCGTACTTTGAACTGTTTCGTTCCCACTGTAATAATAGATTATTACACACAAACAGTTCACAAAATAATGGAAACACTGAGCCTGATACATACCACTTAAAACGTTTAGATTATCTTTTGAAGAATAAATTATCTGAGAGTGATTTCTCGGAGAATGTGAACATTTTCGTTAAACCTGGTTCTAGAGGTACAGTCGTGAGGTACCTACGCTTTGTTGTTTTGTAGTTAAAAATCGGAAGGAAATTACCATTTTTATGATTCTTATAATTATAAAATCGTTAAGTTATTCAAACTTATGGGCCTACTTATTACAAGAAACTTAATTTTACTTATTCACATATTGTGATACCTTCATTACATTAGAAAACCCACAGTAGAAAATCACGCCATTCCGTTCAAGTTATTTCTACATAGTTAAAAGTTAAAACTAAGTTCGAAACATAGTTTCATTTTGTAAATTGTGGGATGATTTATTAGCAGGCAATTAGTTTGGTCGTGACTAACTCTCGTTAACTCGCACACAAGTTCAGTTAGCTTGTTACAGTTGGACATTTGTCGTACTATTGTTTATCAAAATATTTTTTGAGGAACATAATTTGATCCGATTCACAGTGTTGAATGTTAATTTTGATGAATGTTCATGAAAATTTTCAAAAATTTGTTCAGTCGGTCGTTTCTGGAAAAATCTCACCGTGATAACTAAGGTGAAGTGAGCTTAGAGTGAGCTGCCGTGCGATTCTGTAACCATGTCACAGTGAAAGCTTGGGTGAAGTGAGCGTGGAGTGAGCTGTCATTCGCTAGGAATTTTTTTTTTTTTTGTTTATTATTCTCAAAAATACATTGATGTTTTATTACAATTTTTACTCGCCAAACTTTCGAGTTTGATGGCGAGAAGCGCCTGTTGCATACACATTTAAATATAGTACTAATTAACACTATTAACTGCTCACTTCACTTATGATTTCACGGTGAGATTTTTACACAATAGACCGGCTGTGAGTCATGCTGATGCTAGAGATTGACACTATTGACGACTCACTCCAAGCTCACTTCACCCAAGTTTTCACGGTGAGATGGTTACAGAATAGCACGGCTGCTGTGCGTTTTACACGTAAACCTACGCGCCAAATTTTGTATCCGTAAACTGTCGGAACGTATATCTACGACAGACCAGAGATTAAATATTTATTTTATTCTGTTTTTTAGTATTTGTTATTTTAGCGGCAACAGAAATACATCATTTGTGAAAAATTCAACTGTCTAACTGTCACGGTTCATGAGAAACAGCCTGGTGACAGACGGACGTACGGATGGAAAGACGGACAGACGGACGGACGGACGGACGGACAGACAGCAGAGTCTTAGTAATAGGGTCCCGTTTTACCCTTTGGGTACGGAACCCTAAAAATGCTGTCACATAATTATGTATTTTGCTTTTATTTCTGAAAATACTATACCTACCTACGATCAGTGAGCTCCTAACGCCAGTTTATATTATTATGTCGCAGAATCTTTTTGGAAGGCATAGGTACTTCAGGGATGAAGAATATTTACCGTTACTTGTTAGATCTCGAATTTTCGAGCACATTAGTGTAGAGTTTAGATATCGACACCATCACGTCTGTGGAGTTTCACTAGGTAATTTTGTCTTTGACCCTGTTTATTATGTGATGCAGTTTCCTGGAGATATACAACGAGCGGGTGCACGACTTGTTGTCCGGCGAGGTGCCGCTCCCTCCCTGCCATTCGCTGCCCCGGCGCAGAGGCAACGCGCGAAAGGACTTGCGTGTGCGCGAGCATCCTTCTAAAGGGCCCTACGTGCAGAGTAAGTTTTCATATAGGTACTCCTTGAACACTTGCGCCTAGCGTAGTATATTCATCTAAAGCGTCTCATCATCAAGTTGATACTACGTACGTATTTTATCAATTAAGATGGTGTCCCATTGGAACGAAGTCGAGATCATTCTAACAGATCTTGGACGTCACACGTGGTATTCCAGTCTTTACCTTTACATAGTTTAATGTTTTATTAATCAGCCAAACACGGGGAACAGTGCTTACGATTTCGATATACTTGTTTGCTTGATATATACATACAACGTGTAACGTTAAATGCGCAAAACCTGAAAATAGTTTGATCAGAGTAACGAGCAGAATTAATTGAACCACTTTTTAATATAGGTCACATTTTTCAAAAAATCTTCATTAAAAACGTTGCCGTGTCTATTTATTAATAGGTCAAGCAAGCCAATGTCAGCGCGGCGTAGCGGCCCGTGGACGACTCCTTCCTCGATAAAGCGTCGTCGCAGACGCAAGAAACGATCAGAATGGCCAGTAAAACTAAAACAGCACATAAAACCTTCACAATTTTTTAAATGATTATTTTCTCTCTGAAATAGGTCAATTGAATTAAAAATCGGTTGGGGTGTTCAGACACCCCAACTGATTGGCGTTAAATGCGCAAAACCTCAGACACCCCAACTGATTTTTAATTCAATTGACCTATTTCAGAGAGAAAATAAGTCTTTAAAAAAATTGTAAAGGTTTTATGCGCTGTTTTAGTTTTACTGGCCATTCTGATCGTTTATTGCGTATGCGACGACGCTTTATCGAGGGAGGAGTCGTCACCGGGCCGCTGCGCCGCACTGACATTGGGTTGCTTGACCTATTAATAAATAGACACGGCAACGTTTTAAATGAAGATTTTTTGAAAAATGTGACCTATATTAAAAAGTGGTTCAATTAATTCTCCTCGTTATTCTGTTCAAACTATTTTCAGGTTTTGCGCATTTAACGTTACACGTTGTATAAAAAAAATGTGCATAAAGTCACATCATCTCATTCAACGCGAGCAGATCTCCGCCGAGTGTTGGTCCAGGACGCCGAAGCTCTCCTGACGCTGGTCGCCGAAGGGGCTCGACGGCGCCGCACTGCCGCTACTCGACGCAACGCAACCTCATCACGCTCGCACGCACTGCTAGAAATCGCCACACCTCATGCTACACTGCACCTTGCTGATTTAGCTGGAAGGTACACGCGCAATGAGAATCATCTCATTTGTCATTCTTTAAAAAACTTGCCAGCAGTGCTATTCTATAAAAATCTCACCGTGAGAACGTAAAAAAAAAAAAATCATTTAATTCGAGTATCATTGTCTCATAATAGAAATAATACACTCACACAGTCACATTACATACTCTCTCTCTCTCTCTTTAGTCGTTCACTCTTGACAGAGTGATCGTGGTTGATGACTCTGCATTCTCTTTGGCCAAAGCAGCCCTCGCGATGCTCCTCCACTTATTCCGGTCTTCAGCGTCTCGGAAATTCTGAACTATGGAGGTTTGTGTTGGCGCAGAAACGTGGACGATTCGCCTCAAAGATCGACGCAAAATTGATGCACAGGAGATGTGGTGCTGGCGGCGGCTGCTGCGGATTCCCTGGACAGCGTTTCGGACAAATGTTTCGATCCTGGAGGAACTAAAAGTCAAGCAGAGATTATCGTCGACTGTGCAAATACGAATTATCAAATATTTCGGCCACGTGGTTCGTAACAAATACTCCATGGAACGACTCGCTGTCCAGGGACAAGTAGAGGGCAAGCGGTCACGCGGTCGGTCACCTACGCGTTGGACAGACCTTATCAAAGCGACATTACATACACACACTACAAATTCAATTCAATTCAAATCACAATAATAAAAATTAGGTGAAGTGAGCGGGAAGTGAGCTCTGTCATTCCGTAATGGTAGGGATTGACACTATTAAGTGCTCACTTCACTTATGATTTCATATTAGATAGAGATTTCTCTTGTGTATCGAAGACACGTATACAGCTGACACAAATCTCATAATTCACAAAATATTGTTGACCACCTGACACCCAGATCGAGAATAATGATAATAATTTCAAATATACCTAGGCATTAAAAATAGCTTTTATGGGACTCAAAATCACGTTGCACAGAAGCTAAATAAGTAGCTAGATTAATCATGCATGACTCATATTTAACTGAATCATATACAACGTGTAACGTTAAATGCGCCCAACCTGAAAATAGTTTGATCAGAATAACGAGCAGAATATTAATTGAACCACTTTTTGATATGGGTCACATTTTTCAAAAATTTTCATTAAAACCGTTGCCGTGTCTATTTATGCCAATGTGAGCGCGGTGCAGCGACCCGGTGACGACTCCTCGCTCGGTAAAGCGTCGTCGCAGACGCAAAAAACGATCAGAATGGGCAGTAAAACTAAAACAGCACAAAACCTTTACAATTTTTTTAATGACTTATTTTCTCTCTGAAATAGGTCAACTGAATTAAAAATCAGCTGGGGTGTCTGAGGTTTTGCGCATTTAACGTTACACGTTGTATTATAAGCGAGATTTCTAATTGATAAAAGGTCAGGGATGTAGTCATGTTGCAGACTAGAGGTTTGGGGTTTTTCGAAAAGCATTTTTATGCGGCTAGAGATTACCTATCTTATTTAAAATGCTGAATATTTGCAACGAAATTGCGTAACACACTTTCAATAGCAGTTCGAAGGATGTTTTTAATAAGTACCTACACTGTTTCATAGGTTTTCGTAAAATTCGTCTGCTCGACAGCGTAAATTACTCAATGAACGTTGTTGAACTGTCAAAATGTGAAGCATTGGCATTGTGTGTTACGGAATTGCTCCACTGATCCCTATGTAAAAAAAAACATGTGTGCAGTTCACACGCGATAGAAGTGAAACCTTCAAAAATTTCAAAATAATGAGATGAATGTAGAATTTCAGGAGTAGGATAATTTGTAGGGTTTAATTATAATTATATTGATACCAAGTTTAAAAATTATTTCACATTTTTTTTTCTCCGATAACCACGACAATATTCTGTATTCGTTTTCGGCATACCTACTTGAAAAATCACTTTATTAAAATTAAGAAATACTTATGTAAAGGATACACGTGTACAATACACCACGGTTGTTATGATGCTTTTACCCAAGCTTCGTAATACGCACACGTACAACGCTCGGACGTAAGCGTCGTGCGTAGCACGTACCACCACTATCAGCGTATTAGGTTTCTGCTTGAAGGCGCCCAGAGCAGTACCGACAATCTACGAAGATTTACTTAATTCCCGAACGTATGAAGATGGGAGAGGGTACGGACAGCGCACAAAGAGGAGATGACAAGAAAAAAAAGCTTCTATCTCATTCTCTCGCACGTTAAATCCTATAGATGTATGTGTTTATCTCTTTTTACTGTCGCTTTTTCGTTTCATTGACTTTCAAATCACACCGATGCTAAAGAAATTTTCACTTCAAAAAATTAGACCAGCCGGTCTATTCTGTATGTCGGCGCGAGCGTGGGCGTAGCGATAATAAGGCCATCATCATAGTTTCTTGGTACGGGTTCCATGAGGAAGGTGGGTACTCGGGCAACCCAGTAAAACGTAGTTTGAAGCACAAATCACAGTCACGTTTATTCGGTAATTTACAATCACTTTATGAGCAGTAAGAAACAAAGGTTTGTACGGTGAACATGACAGTTTCGATGGTATGCTCTCAACCGCCCGGCGTGCGCTCCGCAAGTCGAATGCCGGCCGCTCTCCTCTCCAATCGGCTCTGTCCACGTATAGAAAATGGCGCGAAGTTATAGCGCCACCTCACGGCGTTCACTGTACTAACCGATCAACCAATGAGAATTAAGTTCCGGTTTGACCAATATTATGAAATCAACCGTAAGTAGTATTTTGATTATTTTGTCGTCTTGATATCGCTTGCGACGACATGTATAAATCTCACCGTGAAAACGTAGGTGAAGAGAGCTTAAAGTGAGCAGTGTTAATAGTGTTAATCCCCAATAACAGTTCACTTCCCGCTCACTTCACCTAAGTTCTAACGGTGAGATTTTTACAGAATAGCACTGCAGTATCCGTGTTAGTTCCCCATATTCAGCAAGGTGTTCGAAAAGGTAATGCTCAATCAAATGCTTAATTTCGTATTCAAGACTGTTTAAATACCTGTAGATTAGTTTTTGAATTGTTCAAATTGGTCATTCCGTTCAAAAGATATTACGAATTTAAAAATGTCAATCTAAACAAAACTAGCCGGTGTGACCCCAAGCAGCGCAGCGGGAAATATATAGTATTTTTGTTACTTCTCCACGCAAAAAACTAATGAACCGATTGCGATGAAACTTGATAGGTACATAGCTGTTACTTAAAGCTTTTGCTTTTTATGCCGATATTCCCAGGGAATCGAAGCTTACGCGGGTGAATCTGCGAGGTGCAGCTAGTTTGAAATAAATGCTTTGAGTTTGAGTTTGAAGCACATCTTTATATTACACCAGCATACGTAGGTAACTATGTATATCTCCATATTGGTTAAGTAAAAAAATCTGAACGCAGTTTTTTTATGTTAGTTGTTTTACAAACAAGGTTAATCCTTCGTCTAGATTTTGTAACTGCCATCAACTGATACAACTGGGATCGCATTTGGATTTGATAAAGATATCTATTGTAAGTGCAGGTTACCCACTGCTCTGCCTATCCCTCACGTAAATATAGGTGTGAGTAAACGTCACGTTTTACAAGATCAAAGAATTGCAGACAAATGCCCCTAATCCATCGAGTAGGTAAGCTTCGACGTGCCGACCTGTAGATTGAAGCCTTACAAAAGTATTCTAACATTCAATTTATAGGTAAGTCATAGCTAAGTTACAAAAAGATTATAAATGATGTCAGTATTATTTCTTGTTCCAAGCCATGCCTTTAAATATTTAAGTGACAAGGGATGGTTAATTTAATATTCATGTCCATGGTTTTCAACCTTTTTTATCGTGAGGATTTTATCATGGATATATAGATACCTACTCTCGAAGTCTTCATGGTATCTTTATAAATTTCACTACCACAGCCCCGAAACTAAAAAAAAAAAAAATTGCTTATAGGTTATTCGAATTCACGTCGTATCCCGTAGTCGATGAACCCGACCATCAAACCATGTCGGAATCTTACCGACTATTACTACCCCAAGTGTTCTGGCTGCCTTACGCTAACAGTGTGCATGGGACACGCTCGCGCAGCCGAATGCCTTTCTCCGAACCCTTTTTTATGGGAACATCTTTGGGATTACTTCCGGGAAGACTTAGGACTTTGAGGGAAACGTACTGAATAAACGCAGAAGAATCACTGATTCCATTTTCTTGTTTAAAATACTCCGATCCAAAATTGATTGCCCCCAGTTACTCAATAAGTTCCAGTTTCGGGCGCCTGCCAGACTCCCTCGAGCTCCTATTACTCCCTTATACCCCCCACCTCGCAGAACAGTGCTTGGTGCAAGTTCTATCGTCCCTCGGCTTTGCAAACTGTTAAACAGCTATAGCGACCTTGTTGACGTTCATTTTGACTCCTTTAGCAAGTTCCACAGAATCACAGTCGACAATGCTTAATGCTTTCTCTTCCATTATTATTCTATATTGTTTTTATTTTTATTTATTTTTGTATAAATTGTTTTTTTTTTAATTTCTGATTATGTTAATATTATGTAAAAGTTAATTCTATAGTCTAGTACTTGTGGCACAATTTTACTGTTACAATATGGGGCATGCGGTGCTAACCTGTAAGAAATTGTTATACTAACCCTAGATTGTAGTACATTGTAGTTTTAAGTTTTATCAGTATAAACAATTGTTGGTTGGCCATTAAAGTTAAATAAATAAACTCTACCGTGCTCCTCTAAAGAGTTTTAAAGGTGTAGGATTTGTGCGATAATTGTTACAACATTCTTATCTACTCCTAGCCCAAAATGGTTCAGTAGTGTGAAGGGAATGTTTAGCTAGGATGGGTCAATCGTTGTCATTTTAAGTAATTTCTATTTTTTACTGTCCAGTGAGAAAGCCAGTTGGGAGGGCTGTGGCGGTGGCCGGCAGAAAGAAGGCGCTAATATAAATAAGTCATTGGTTGCACTTAGCAACGTCATCTCTGCACTTGGTAAGTCTGTGTTTGTGCCATTCTTATGATTCTAGTTTACGCTGCTTGGGGAAAGGTGTCACTTCAGTCCTTCCTTCTAGTTTAGATGGAAGCAGTGCTATTCTATAACAATCTCACCGTGAGAAGTTAGGTGAAGTGAGCTGTCATTAGGGATTAACACTATTGAAACTGCTCACTTCAAGCACACTTCACTTATGATTTCACGGTGAGATTTTTACAGAATCGACCGGCTGTACTTTCATTGCGTAACACACTAGCAATCATAATCTAAATCATGTTGCTAGTTCATTGCTTCGTTTGTTCGTAAAATTTGCCTCCACACCACGGTAAATAACACAATGAGTGTTGTTGAACTGTCAACAGTGCTGTGATATTTATGCCTCATTCAAATAATACTAATCTTAATGCTTTATTGATAAAAAATATGTTGAAGTGCTTCAAGTACGATTTTTGTGAGTTAGTAGTGGGATGCTAATGGACTACTCACGTAGTAATTTGCAATGCTCGTCGATTGCGGCGATGTTAAAAAAAGAGAACCTAGCGATTATTTTCGATATTCGATAAAACAATAATTAATTAATGGTCATATTGAATTGAAACCTAGAGGGGCTTGTGGCTAAGTAATAACAGCCGCACGGGTCGATTAATCAGGTTAAACTACGCTTGCCGCGGTTGGTTTGTGGATGGGTGACCATCTTCACATACCAAGACCCCTCCGTGCCTCGAAAAGCACGTTAAGCCGTTGGTCCCGGCAATAATTCGTGGATCTTTGATAGTCGTTACGGGTCAGTAGCCCGAAAGTCTGACAACCAGTCTTACCAAGGGGTATCGTATTGCCCAGTAACTGGGTTGTGGAGGTCAGATAGACAGTCGCTCCATGTAAAATACTGGTATTCAGCTGCATCCGGTTAGACTGGAAGCCGACCCCAAAATAGTTGGGAAAAGGCTACACAGGTGATGATGAGTCATATTGAATAATTTTTTTTTTTTTTGCTAGTCGGTGGGGGTGCGACACGCGGGCGGTTCGTCCCATACCGTGATTCAGCTCTCACTTGGCTACTAAAAGATTGCTTCACGGGCGGCGCCAGCACGTTTATCATAGCTAGTAAGTACAACTAATATTATAAAACAAATTGCAACACACCGTTTTGTTTAATTAGAATGTTAGGTAAACTCGAGGTCTATGACTATGGCTCTTATGAGATAGAGCCTTGACACACATCAAATGTAAATTAGTATGCGTGATTATGTCAGTTCAAGCAGATTTAGTGTTGAAAGCTGTCCTGACATTGAATCAATGCTTCTATTTAAATGGAATGTCTGTCACGTGCTTATTTTACGAACATCTATTGATAATTCAATTTGAATTGTATAGCGATGACAATGACACACACTAATAAATACTTTCACTTCGACTTTTTTAAATTTTTTGAAGTGAAAACTTCTTTAGCGGCGTTGTACACTTTTTTTGTAATGGGTAAAAAATGTTAAACTCGCGGCAGGACACGTGACCTGATCGAAAATTCGTAAGACGGATGGAGAGTAGACAGCCGGCGCGGCGTAGGAGAGGAAGTATCCCCCTCTCTTTCTACGGCGCGGCGAAAATGTATGCCTGCGCCTGCTGTTTCGTTTAGGCGGCGCAGGGCGCTTGCGCGAATGTTCGTGTGTGTTTAAACTTTTGAATGTAATATAAATTGTCATGTTTGTGTACCATAGCGCAATAAATAAATATTGTATTCTACCACATAAATTATAGTACTTTTATACTGATAATTAAAGCAATTCGTGCAAAATTATTCCCTAACCATTCAAAAATATCAAAAATGCACAACGTTAATATTCAAGTGTTCACTTCTGCCGGCACTCCCGGAGTGCAACTCGTCGTTTTTTTTAATTGAAATTAATACCCCTTAATGACTTGCTTTTCATTTAAAATCCTATACAGCTGTTTCACCTAGTGTTGCCTGCTACGGCGAGTCAGCCTCGACGCTCCGCTGGGCTGCACGAGCTCGCCAGCTGCCCACACCGCGCGCTGTTAGCTGCGGCTCTCACGTCGCCTCAAGAGCGGCATTACAGGCACAGCTCAATCAACTCATTTCTGAACTCACTAGGAATCATATCCGATATGTCAGTAAGAGTATATAATTCAAATTCTATTATAACAAGAGCCTGTAAAATTCAATTAAGTATATTATTGCTATTTTAACACTTGCAGGTACCCGAAACCGGAAAAATATTATTTGATGACGAACATTGGGCATTGCGAGCAGATGAGCATGATTCACAACCTAGTGATTTAAGTGAAACAGCAAACATAGGAAACATAATGAATTTAACGCGTCTAAAACCAGACGCGACCAATTCAGAGTCAACCGCTTCATCTGTAGCTAGCGGGAGTTCAGATGTCATCAACACGATAGACAAGAACTCAACAATTGCAAGCGAAATTAATAAAGAAATGGACAAATTATTTGGACCTGCTCTAGAAAGAGCCAGCAGCGGCGATGATCTTAAAGTGATAGCTCCTCTTAGACACAAAAAAAGACAATTCCGATCTCAAGAGGTTTTAGCCAATAATGAAACATCTTTACCAGGCCAAAGTAACAATTTGGCAAATACACTACCAACTCAAAGCGAAGCGCGTATAAATAATGTACCAAGTACGGAAAAACTTAAAGTTCCTCATGTAACTATTCTTCACGAAAACCAGAGAGCAGAAATTGTAGCATCTGTTACTGAAAGACTATACACAAAACTGAAAAAGAAAGAAGAAGCTGCAGTTTCTAAAGTAGAATCAATGGTTGACAGGAAAATAATAGAGCCACTTAGTGAGCTAAAAATTTGTACGAATGCACGCCAAAGACTAATGGAGTTAAGTCAGAAAGCTATACGCAATAAAAGAAGAATTGGCATACCAGCGCACACACAAACAAGAATAACCGCAACTCGAGTAAAAGATCAAGCTGTTGATGTACAAACAGATCTTTACTCGTGTATTTCTAGAAATACATTTTCTCATACGTTCTACCGAGATGTGGCTACTGAAACCGTCCCAATGACACCGCGTTGTAAAGAAATAGCTGTAGGGCCTACGGGATCACTTGACTCTATTGACATTTCTACAGAAACTAAAAGAGTGTTATACAAAAATTCCTTTGTGATGACTGATGTAGTAACAAAAAACGAACGATGCACTCAAACGCTAGTTGTACCCCCGCCTAGAAGGAAAAAACGTGCATCATTATCAAAACACGTCTGTAGTAAAGAGAATCGTAATTTTACGGAAGAATGTTCTGCTGCACCAGTTATAAGCATAAATATATCACAGGTGTACCCTGTAGATGTAGAATCTCAAAGTTCCGATGATAATTCAGAAAATTTAAACACAACAAACAGTAAATCAAGCGTTGCAACTGCTACTCCAGATTTGTTGACAAACCATAGTACAATCGACCCACAAAATATTATTGATATAAGAGAAGATGAGATTAGTGTTATAGTTAATGTAGCAGAAGATGCAAAAGTTCCTTTTATAATTCAAAACGCTAACGATGGAAAATCTACCGATTACATTAAAAATATGGAGGAGTTCCCAGATACAGATGATTTTACACTACCAAGAGTGAGTCCCAATTCAGTACGAAAAGTTAATTCTAATGAGATAAGAAATATGATATTGGGACGCAATGAAAATATTTATCCTTACAATATTGTACTATCACCACCAAAAGAAAGAGATACTAAAAGGATCGTTACATTTAAAGACATCAACGTAGATCAAACCGCTGCAGTTGTTCCTGAAATTAGCAAGGAGAGTGAAAAATATGATAATACAAAGGATGAAACTGAAACTGCTTCCGATATGACAACATCTGAGAAAGATTTTTCAGTAGACAAAGACTATGAGAGTATATATTCTGATTCTACAGAATGTAGCAAAGTGGAAACCGATTCATTTATTTGGAAAAAAGGTAGTAGCAGAACAATGGGAAGTTTAAAGAGATCGAATTACGTTCCTGTATACAAAAGCACTAAATACAAAACAACGAAAGCGAGGGTTGTTCAAGATTTTTTGGGATTTGAACCTGACGGAAATGAAATAGGATTTTCGTATGAAAAAACACGTCAAAATATAAGGGATTTAAGTTCCAGTGATAGTAGAGATACGGATAATGCTGAATACAAAAGTAGACGACGCAAGCCATATTATGATAACAAGCCATATTACAATCGTAATACTGATTATGATCACGATGATATAAGCGAATTTCAAAGTATAGAAGCGAAATTACTGGACTCTTGTGGTAACCTGGAGGACGCGGTTAATAAATATGAAAATTATGTCACAAACTACAAAGGGGGTATGAAAAATGACTGTGTTGAAACAACGGCACGAAAACCCAAGGAGTATCTACAGCATTTAGTACAGTTAAGAAGAGAGGTCGTGAAAGCAGAGAGCGAGAATACGGATAGTTCTTTAGATTTAGCTCATAAGTAATGTCATGGATTTTGTGTTTAGAAATAAGTACTTATAAAAGGTTTCAGTAATTATCGTTTATGTATTTTTGTAATAAAATTATTTGATAGTAAACAAAAATATATTTATTTGCGTATTGTCTTGACTAAAACAAAATTTAATTACATTATATCCACATGTTATGAATGCACTGTTATGTAAGTTGAGTTGTTCAACTTACATAAGAGTTAATTCATAACAATCTAATTTGACTCAGCTAGGCAAGTTGCAACAACTGACGACTGACCGATGTTTAGTCAAATTCAAGTTCATTGCATTGGAAAGATCTGTGACCCTGCCGTAAAATAGTAGACAACATTATGAAATAGTCAAGTCCACAGTAAACTGCCTTAGCTATGAGAGCCACACTGGTCATTGACAATGCGTGAGCGCAAGTGAATAACGTCAATAGAGAGATTTAAGTAAATACTAGGAAAACTATGACTATTTAGCTAATTTGCAAATATATAAAAAAAAAAAAACGCAATATACAAGTTGATTCAATTGTGTTATGTGATTCGTTAAATTGTTTTAGAAAATGTCTTTTTTAATAACCCAAGTGTTTAATCCCCAAACATTAATATTTGCGGTTGTCGCTATTATTTACACATTTCTGTGGTTCCGATATAAGTTTACGTACTGGTCAAAAAGAGGTGTTACCGGGCCGAAACCAGAGTTTATTTTTGGGAATATTAAGAAAGTGATCAAAAGAAAGGAGCAGTTTTTCCAGCCCTACTACGATAATTACTTCAAATATAAACATTTACCTTACGTCGGCATGTACTCGTTCCACCAACCGGTGCTGTCTATACATGACCCAGACATAGCGAAGCTCATGCTGATCAAAGACTTCGACAGCTTCCAATCGCGAGGCACGTATGCCGGTGGAGTGGGTGACCCGTTAGCAGCGAATCTGTTCAACATTTTCGGGAAGCGATGGAAAAGCCTGCGACTCAAGATGACTCCGACCTTCACTCCTGGAAAACTGAAGACTATGTATCCGATTGTTGAGGATATAGCGAAACAAGCTTTGAGTTATGTGGATGTGTTACATTCTAACGAAAAAACTATAAATTTCACTGAGTTTTATTCAAAATATGCAATGGAGATTATTGGAAATGTTGGTTTTGGAGTTGAATGTAACGGTTTTATAAATCCAAAATCGGAATTTTACATAAGAGGACATGAATACTTTGATCATCAATCTCATTACTGGTAAGTGAAATTCGTTTATTAGATTAAAAAAAATACCTGTCATATTTTAATTACTTACTTAACTCAGTAAGATTATTTATGTACTTATATTATACATATACAACGTGTAACGTTAAATGCGCAAAACCTCAGACACCCTAAATGATTTTTAATTCAATTGATCTATTTCACAGAGAAAATAAGTCATTAAAAAATTGTAAACGTTTTATGTGCTGTTTTAGTTTTACTGGCCATTCTGATCGTTTCTTGCGTCTGCGACGACGCTTTACCGAGGGAGGAGTCGTCACCGCGCCGCTGCGCCGCGCTGACATTGGCTTGCTTGACCTATTAATAAATAGACACGGCAACGTTTTTAATGAAGATTTTTTGAAAAATGTGATCTATATTAAGAAGTAGTTCAATTAATTCTGCTCGTTATTCTGATCAAACTATTTTCAGGTTTTGCGCATTTAACGTTACACGTTGTATATGTATATATGTATATTATACAAAATACTGGTATTCAGCTGCATCCGGTTAGACTGGAAGCTGACCACAACATAGTTGGGAAAAGGCAAGCAGATGACTTAACTTAGTAAGATCTGAGCATATGTGTCCTGTCAGGTAAACCGGAAACTATTTCGAAACGCCCGATGTTTGGTTACTAAATCGCTAAGTAGATTAAGGACATTTTGTAATAATTTAAAAGGATAGACCTTGTCTAAGAAAAACTTTGATAACGTCAGATATTAGCATATCTCATCATCATATAATTCTGCACTAGATCAAATCATTAAAGGTCCAAAGCGAATAAAGCGTTAGATGTTTATACTAAGCAGAAGAAACAAGCAAGAGATATTTGCTTATAAATATTTAGTTTATTAACGCTGTTTAATGTTTTTAGGAGACTCATCCGAGCGTTTGCGTTTTTTGCGCCAGACACGTTTGATAGTTTAAAGATAAGACGAATCAGCTCCAAGATAGAAAACTTTTTCTGTGGAATTGTTAAAAAGACAGTCGAACACCGGCAGAAGCATTCTTTGACGCGGAACGACTTCTTGCAGACGCTGATTGAATTAAAGAACGGGCATGTGGTCGATGAACAAGGTACGTAGGTGAGATAGCAGCATTGCACATTCATTTATGTATTAAACATTTATTTTGCACGAGTAACCTATTTAGTATTCCAGTGCCTAGTTAAATATAAACAACATGATGAAAATCACATCACAAAATCGCTGTCCATTCCAAGGTTGCCTGGAAGAGGTCGCCAAAAGCGATAAGGCCGCCCATTGTTTTTTTTTTGAGTTCGATATTTTTTTTTAAATTATTTATTTTACCATTTATGTACACATAATCACATATATAAACAGACAAGAAAAAACAGAACAGAAAAATGGGTACAAAGGTGATGCTTATTTCATAAGAAAGCTCTTATTTTTGTGGTGTACAAAAAGTAATATAAATAAATATATAAATAAAAAACCGATTAACACCATTTACTTACTTCACTTAGGCAATTATTATGGCGCCCACACTACAGTCATGTAACTATGCATTTATGTGTTCTAAGCTGTTGACCTCAATGGAATAGTAACATCAAACAGTAATAACAACATAGCACAACATCACGCCTTTATTCTTCGAAGGCTTATTCAGAAGTGTACCTATAGTATAGCTACGCACATCCACACGCTAGTTATGTTTTTAAAAGTCCTATGTAATATGAGGTGAGCGTGAGGGGCCCGTGGCTAAATAATAACAGCCACACAGGTCGATCGATCAGATTAAGCTACACTTGCCGCGGTTGGTCTGTGGATGGGTGACTATCTTTACATACCGAGACTCCTCTTTGCCTCGGAAAGCACGTTAAGCCGTTGGTCCCGGCTGTCATTCGTAGATCTTTGACAGTCGTTACGGGTAGTCAGAAGCTCGAAATTCTGACAACCAGCCTTACCCAGGGGTATCGTATTACACAGTAACTGGGTTGCGGAGGTCAGATAGGCAGTCGCTCCATGTAAAATACTGGTATTCAGCTGCATCCGGTTAGACTGGAAGCCGACCCCAACATAGTTGGGAAAAGGCAGGCAGATGATGAGATGATGTAATATGAGGTGAGCGTATTACCATCAACCGGGCACAAATCCAGACTACGGTCTGCTGGTAAGGAATTCCAGATGGAAATACCCAATGAAATTAATAACAAAACTCAATAAAAATTGAAAAAAAATTCATAAAGACCAAAATAATTGCAAACGGATCCAGCGGTATTCCTGAGTTGGTGAGCAAAATTGGGCTGCGAGTATGTTCTTCATTTCTGCGAAAACCTCGTTTGTTGCACATACCATCGACACAAACTACCTATAGATAAAACTCTTACATGATTAGGGCGAGCCGTATGTACAATGAAACTTGCCAGGAAGTTGATATAGATCTTTTTAATACTAGCGTGTCTAAATTTAAGAAGACTCTTGGCAACCACTTTTTCTATAGTATAACATAGCCCTTGCACTATATACTAATTTTGGAAACGCGAATGTAGCACTGTCTACTACCGATTTAATTAATTCTACTTAGTTTACATGCTATCTGCGAAAACTTGTAATTGGCCATCATCATGTTATCAACTCTAAATATTGTGTTTTCCGAAAATTATAAAATAAAATAAAATAAATAAAATTTCAGGCGAAGTGAAATATACGAAAACGAATTTCCCATTCACGATGACTGATGTGGCCGCGAACACCATGTTGTACATGATCGCTGGCTACGAGACATCGGCCACTACCGGCCAGTTCGCGGCTTATCAGCTGGCCTTGAACCCTCACATCCAGGCCAGGGCGAGGCAGGAGGTAGACACGGTTCTTGCCAAGCATGGAGGCGAGTGCACGTATGAAGCGCAGAACGAGATGGTATATTTAAATATGGTTTTGGACGGTAAGTGTCACTATTACTTACGTATTTTACATCGTTTAACCATTAATCGAGCTACCCCTTAAATACGTCCGACGGTTTAAACCCTGAAAGCCTGATGAAGTCTGATTAGTAGAATAATTAGTCTTTATAATTCTCACTCCACGCTCACTTCACCTAAGTTTTCACGGTGAGATGATTGCAGAATCGCACTGCTGCTGGTCGATTCTGTAAAAATCTCACCGTGAAATCATAAGTGAAGTGAGCTTGAAGTGAGCAGTGTCAATAGTCTTAATCCTTAATGACAGCTCACTCCACGCTCACTTCACCCAAGTTTTCACAGTGAGATGGTTACAGAATCGCACGGCTGATGTGTTGATCAGGCTTTTAGAAACCAAGGTGTTTAGAGTTGAATTTGCGAAAAGGCTCATTTACACATTTATGACTAGGTTAAGGTTGAGCTATTGCTGCAACACATTCTTGAAATACCATAATATTATTGTGTTTCCTAGCGAGACGCCAGTAAATTCATTTATAGCCGTCTCGGCATCGACTTTAGGCCATTTGCCTAGGACGCACCTAGATTTTCAACCATAAATATCCGAGAGGTATGCATTCACTGTATATTTGTTCAAGTTTAAATGTCGCCACCTTTTCCCACTCCTGACACTCCCACAAAAACAAAAGAAATATATACGGTACACATTATGCTGTTTTCTCACGTACACAAGGAAATATGCGTAACACTTTTGTGCTATCATATTGTACATATGCTCAAAAGGGGCAGGCATTATAGTGGGGCTTTTAATTAGCTGCTGTATAATGAAATTTCTTACTGTCATTTCCTAAAAAAATTGTACCACACTCTCTACTAGTGATGTGATTAAAACGCTATGAAACATTGTTTTAGGCCAGGATATTCGAAAATTAATAATTGTGATTAATTGTAAATAATCAAAATATTCTTTGTATTGATCGTATAACATCATGTTGTAGTTTCACTCACAGTCTTGATTATTTATAGTTCAAATCATAATATTTAAAACTTAACTCAATCATAAAAAAAATACGAAGTAAGACAGATTTTTATCGTTTTTCTCGTCGTACTAAAAATGTATCAAACTTGTACTACCAAAAATCATGTCGAAATATAGGTAGAGGAGTTTTGAGAAGGGGTTCGCTCGAATTCTACCTAAAATCAAACCGAACGCAGTAGTAGATAAGGACAATGCGCCTTTCCACTCCAGAAAGATTGAAACAAGAAAATATATTTTTGTTTCATTTTTTACTCTAAAAATCCTGCGATTGGAATATCTCCGACACCCACGATACTACCCGAACCTTGCTCCAATAGATTATCACTTTTTCCGGAATTTGAACAGTTTCTTGCAAGGAATAAAAATAATTTTCGATGAATAAGTCAAAACAGTCTCCAGAGATTTTATTGATTCACGCTCCCACAATTTTTTCAGCTAAGGAATCAATGAACTACCTATAAAATGGCGAAAGTGCATAAATAGCAATGGTACTTTGATTGATTAAATACATTATTTCATTTAAAAAAAAAAACGTTTGTTTTTTCCATATAAAACGCCAACGTCACATGTAAGGACCTTATTATCTAGATATACTATCCTTTTTTATAAAATTAACATTGATCGATTTTGAAGTGAAACTTAATTAAATGAATCAATTCTATTTTCACATCACTAATAATTTAATTTCGTTTAAAAAGGGGTAACATATAAGCTGTCATTTTACTGCAGCTAATTAAAAGTGTAGGACTTTTGTAGAAAGTATAGATACAGTCACTGAATGCACACATGCAACTCTAGCCTCGACTAGGGATGAGGGGTTGGTATAAATATTAGATCGATAAAAAGATCGATATAAAAAACGACTGCAAAAAAGAGAAGTGTGTTTTGGGCGTATTTTCTGTTTATTTTTTGTGCTTTTCGATGTGGTATATTATAAACATCAATAAAACCAAATCAAGTAAAAATATAATATTTCTTGATTCTACCTGGTCATAAGGTCTCTAGAACTAACATTCATATTAGGTCATCCCACTTCCAGTGTCATCTTTTTTATTTCCAATATTTATGTATTGCGCAATGGTATGCAATAGTTAATACATGTGTTGTCTTGTACAATCATGTTAGTTTAATTTGGTGTGTTGTATTGTCAAGACGTGCATTGATTTAAAATGGAAGATTTACAAAAATCTATTAATGTAGTGGAGCAACGTATATTTCTAAAGTTTTGTGCTTTACTCTGGAGGAGTTGCGCACGACTTACTGGTAAAGTGTGTTGGTCGTAACGCCTTAAATAAAAGAACCGTACAGCGATGGCTTGAAATGTACAAACAAGGAAGAACCACAGCTGAAGATGAGCCGCGAGCACCTCGATCATTATCATCGACTAGATTAGAAGCAAGGGACAAAATCAAGGAAGCACTTCGTCAGTCACGTAGGGTCAGTGTCAGTGATCTCTCCACTCAACTTAACATTCCTCATTCCACTATACATAGAGTACTCACGGAGGATTTATGTCTGGTCAATAAAAGTGCAGTGTGGGTGCCCCACACTCTGAACACGGATCAGAAGGAGTTTCGTTATGAAACTGCGCGTAGCCATTTATCGTGGTATCGCCGTAAGAAAAATATACTTAATAGATTCATATGCCTTGATGAAACTTGGGTCGAATTTTATACTCCTCGTCAAAGACATCAGTCACGATGTTGGGTGGAACCGGGCACTTCAGCTGAACATTTACCACGTGCAGAGCTACATGAACGAAAAATACTACTAATAGTAGCTATGGATGTCAGAGGCATTGCTTTTTGGAGAACTTATGATGAAAATACAACTATGTCTGGAGAGCGATATAAGTCATTTTTAGAAGAAAATATTCCTATTTGGGCAGACGAACATCATATAACGAGTCCTATAATTTTACATGATAACGCCAGACCGCACAAATCAAAAATAGTTCAGAATTTAATTGAATATAAAGGATGGATTGAAATTATTCAGCCGCCATATTCCCCGGATATGAATCCTTGTGATTTCAATTGTTTTGGCCATGTGAAGAGGAAATTGTCGGGTACTCGATACAATAGCAAAAAGGAGTTAGATATTAAACTAAAGAGCATTATTGATGAATTAAATGAAAGTGGTACTTTAAATGGTGTTCAAGATTTGCCAGCAGTCTGGGAGCGAGTGATTAATAGTGGTGGAGATTATTGATTACTGTCACAAGGTTATATAGTATAGTAGTCAGTTTTTGTAAAATAATAATAATAAAAAAATATGACACTGGAAGTGGGACGACCTAATATTTTCTAAATGTGAAAATTGATCTTCATCGTTGACAAATTTTTTCTCCTTCAATCAATGCATCTAAAATTTCCTTCATATTATATTTTACTTTTTTTTTTTCATATCGCCTTTTTGTCGTTTGTAGACGTTTGATGTGCAATTTATTTATTTTTAATTCTTGGATCTTTCGGGAAACTTAAATAAAATGTATACATTTTAGTAAAACAGCCGTGCGATTCTGTAACCATCTCACCGTGAAAATTTTGGATGAAGTGAGCGTGGAGTGAGCTGTCATTAGGGATTAACACGATTGACACTGCTCGTTTCACGCTCACTTCATTTATGATTTCACGGTGAGATTTTTACAGAATCGACTAGCAATTATTGATATCCACATCTCAGCGCTACGTACTGGTCAGTTTGGCCCCATGGTGTCGACATGTGTCACGCCTCCAAGACATATCCCTCAATATCCGTGTTTTCAACACTGACATTTTGATTGAAATATGTATTTATTGTTCACAATCCAGAAACGATGCGGATGCATCCGTCGATGCGCGCTTTATTCAGAAGATGCAACAAGGACTATAAACTGCCCAACAGTGACCTGGTTATAGAAAAAGGCACCATGGTGTTCATTCCTATACACGCAATACACATGGACCCCGATATATTTCCCGAGCCCGAGAAATTCGACCCTGAAAGATTTTCACCCGAGAACAAGGCAAAGTTGCACCCGTGTCACTGGATGCCATTTGGGGAAGGACCAAAGAAATGTTTAGGTAAGAATTTTATTATCATACATACATACATAAACTCACCCTTCTTCCCATGAGGGTAGGCCGAAACTACACACTAGGTAGACAAAACGCCATCTGCTACGATCCTTATAAGTCCGCAGGTTAATTGCGTAACACACTATCAATAGCGATGGGTTTCATTTTGACAGTTTAACAACTTTAATTGCGTTATTTACATTGTAGACCAGACACATTTTTCGAGCATATGGAGCAATGGATTAGCAATATGCTTCAAAATGATTCAAATCGAGAGTAATAGTGTGTTACGCAATTAGGGTGCTGCCGTGCGATTCTGTAACCATCTCACCGTGAAAGCTTGGGTGAAGTGAGCGTGGAGTGAGCTGTCATTCGCTAGGGATTTACACTATTAAGTGTTCACTTCACTTATGATTTCACGGTGAGATTTTTACAAAATCGACCGGAAGGTCACAAAACACACGCCGGTTGCGAGTACTACGCACCCGAACTTTCCTAAGAACCAATACGGTCACTATACCCTTCCAGCTATGGCATTCCCTCCCAGGGTTTCCACTCCACATGTGCCTTCAATTTTATTATAATTTCGTTGGAAACCACCTCTGGACAAAG
The DNA here is from genome assembly GCA_949629135.1 of Eremobia ochroleuca. Lineage (NCBI taxonomy): Eukaryota > Metazoa > Arthropoda > Insecta > Lepidoptera > Noctuidae > Eremobia > Eremobia ochroleuca. Next base: position 7,570,030 of record OX451403.1, on the reverse strand, counting down.
GTGATTCCGCCAGGGAGCATGACGTAGCAAAATGTGTCTTTCTTTCTTTTTCTTTTCTTTTTTTTCTTTTTTTTTTTTCTCTCTGGAGATGACAATAGTTAGGCACAGAGCAGTTATTAGCTTTGGGCACAGAATATCTAAATTTGTGTCTAGGTCGTCACTATTAAGTAAGATTGCTCAAACGAATGCCAACATGTATTTATTGTACCTATAGCTTATAAGACGGCTATCATACTTACGTCTTGTGAATAGGAGCTTAGTGTCTTCAAATGATGTGGTTAAATGTTTCTATGAGCAGTTATCATAACCATTTATTAATATCGCGAAAAATGTAATTCCTGCTCTATCTTCATCCTCCAGAAAGACTTCAAACTATTTTTTCAGATAAACTTCAGTACGATTTAAGAGTAACACCATTGATGTATTCTTCCTTTTATCTTCAAGATATATCGACGCTATAATAAAGGCACAATATTGGTATGTAAGTTATCTACAATACCAAGTTAAGAATTTCTAAATTTACGGCAGAGAAGAAAACAAGACTTATAAAAACTAACTTGAAACTTCAAACTTCAAGAACGACTTGAATTTATAAATACACTCTTTAGCAAAGTTTATTTTGGCCCCATCAAAGTTAAGATATTTTATAGACATATGGCTGTTTGGTCAGATAATGAGCCTCGACCAGGCGCTTTCATTTTTATTTATTCTCAAAAATCGAAGTGACACTTAGGGGTGTATCCCACTATTTGTATTAGGTATTTCTATTGATAGAAATACCGGGCCTGATTCAGACTGATTGTCCCACTATTTCTATTGCTGTCGGCTGCGACGGAAAAAAAAAACGCTGCATCTCCTCTTATGACGGCGTGCACATAGAAACTATACATAGAGTTTCTCCATTTTTTTTTTGAATACCGAGAAGTCGTGTTTTAATTTTAATCTATTCATTAAAAGTGGTAAACTTTTCAAATAACATAACTGTGTTTTTTTGACGCAATGGAAATAATGGGATATAATTTGTAAAAAACGCTGGTCCCACTTTTTCTATTTTGTATTTCCATGGAAATAGTGGGATACACCCACACTTAGTCGCTTTAAAATAATGAACCCTGAAGACGCAGTGAGTGCAGTCAAAAGGCAGCCCTATTGGTAGAGAGCCCCAGGTAACTAGGTAGATTCTTCCTTTTCAATGAAAGAGTGGTAATTACACCTTTCATAAGCGACAAATGATTGTTTTCCGACATCCACGCGAACGAAGTCACGGGCACAGCTAGTTGAAAATAAACGGTTTGAGTTTATCATCTTTTCTCTATTTCATATTATTTTTGCTTATTCAGACGTTTGTGGCAAACAAGTAGCTCATCCTCGCGTCAATTAAAGTTTTAAATATAAACCTAGTGTATTCTTCTTCTTTTCGAGACGATG
>OX451403.1:6924899-6968402 GCA_949629135.1 Eremobia ochroleuca | reverse complement strand
CTGATGATGGGGATCTTGTAGAAATCGGGGGAAATCTTCAATAAATAACAGCAGATTAACCGCGATTGTTGCTATAGCATATCTAAGCATTGTTTACACCATCACACAACATAATATCACGCCTGTACTCACTACAAAGGTTATAATTTTTTTTAATGATAATAATAATTACGCAATCGCACAACATAACATCACGTCTGTACCCTATAAACGCAGATGCAGCTTCCTGTCACTGATATTTACATAGCAAGTAGTGTTTATATGAATTTGATTGGGGTAGATATAACTAAAAAGTGAAAAATAAAAAATTTTTATATGTAAAAAAAAACAACCGACTTCCAAAAAAACACTACACAAGTGAAAAATAATTTTAATTCGGAAGTCGGTGTCAAAAAACCAAAATGCGGAACCAACGACACCGACTTCCAAAATTAAAATTATTTTTCACTTTGTAGTGTTTTTTTGGAAGTCGGTTGTTTTTTTTCATTTGTATGTAACTAGTGACCCACCCCTTTTCCTTCCTTTTCCGACTCGACAAAACTTCGAGTATTAATTACGATATGTATGTTGAATATTACTAAATTATACATATAAAACTTTCTGGAATAAATTATCTAATTATGATGTTGAAAACACAAAAAGAGACTTCCATTATAATATGTTTATAAAATTAAATATAACTGTATCCAGTTAGACTGGAAAGCGACCCCAACAGTATGAAAAAGGGAATAATGATTTTAGACAGCAAAGCAATGTTAAAAGCACCTTGATGAAAAACAAAAAAGTTTCAAGACCATAAGCCACAATTTACATAAATCTTAGTAATGCAACAAAACATTGACAAAAAATTTTAGTTGTGAAAACTCCTGAAAATACCACCAAAGTTTTTATAACCATTTTCAAGTACCTCACCATCTCATACTAAACCTAAATTTTCTCCAGGTTGTGCCCCAGGCAATGTAGCTGAATCTGTGGTTCTGGAGCGCGAAGCTGAGTCCACACTAACGTTTGCTGAGGGTGCAAACCGCGCGTACGCCGGTCACATGACGCTCAAAGTTTTCTCCTGATGCGACCAGTACAATGCAGCACCACAAGCATTATTGTCTGGAAGTGTCCGACAACTGCTCGCCTACCGTCGATCACTGCATCATACGGAGCGCTAGTGTTGGTGAGTCAGTAATGCACATAAACATGATTGTTTTATGGTTACCTAGCGTATTAAATTTGAGTTTGTCCAACATCGACGTCTTATTGCGACCTTTATCGCGAAATAACAGCAATATTGTATGTAAAATGCATTATTAACTCCAACGCCTATATTTTGCGATATAAACACCAGCTTTTGTTATTTTGGGAATAAAAATACATTCGTTCTACAGTCGGTGCGGCTGTATGTGTGAGCGGTGCGGGCGCGAACCCTGTGATCAAGCACTGTGACATCAGCGACTGCGAGAACGTAGGGCTGTATGTGACGGACTACGCGCAGGGCGCATACCAAGACAACGAGATCTCAGGAACGCGCTCGCTGGGGATATGGGTGAAGAACTTCGCCAACCCTATCATGCGCCGCAATCATATACACCATGGCAGGGATTTTGGAATATTCACCTTTGAAAATGGCTTGGTAAGCAACAATGCGTGTTTCTTAGATTGTAATATGCATTGCTTGATTCATCCAAAGGTTGTCTTTAACTCTAGTTTTCCGTCTGTAAAACATATCACCATTATATATTACAGACAGAAATCTAGAGTACAGACGCCAGCACATCAAGCTACAATCTGTCAAATTTCTATAATAGATTTTCAACAACATCGCTAAAGCATAAGGTTCAAAGTTGATTGGGAAAATTTGACAGTTTCTGGTAGTAGCTTGCTATATATTCTGGCATCTGTACATAATAAAAAGTATTCTATTCTATGTTGACCAAGAGCTATTCCTATCATTCAAATCAAACAATGCTAATTCATCTAAACCAACATGTAAGGGAAATAAGCACATCAAGTCTTAACCATTTTGAACTTTACAGGGCTATTTCGAAGCAAATGATATCCACAACAATAGAATCGCTGGTTTTGAAGTAAAGGCTGGCGCTAATCCACCGTAGTTCATTGTGAGATTCACCACGGGCAAACAGGCGGCATATACGTACATGAATCAGGGCTGGGGCAATTCATAGACAATAAGATACACTCCAACAACTTTGCTGGGGTCTGGATCACCTCCAATAGTAACCCTACGATCAGGCGCAATGAAATATACAACGGACATCAAGGCGGTGTGTATATCTTCGGCGAGGGACGCGGGTTGATCGAGCACAACAATATTTATGGAAATGCTTTAGCTGGTATACAGGTAAGGCATCCGTTTGTTTATTTTGTCCTGATACAAATTAAATTCAGTCATCAGTTGAGAGCTGTGTAGCTCTACAAAACTATTAATAGACACTTCCATTATTGTTCAAACCAGCAATAAAAGATATCTGCAGGTTAGATAGGTATCTAACCTGCAGATATCTTAGCTAAAAATCCTGACATCCTAGTAGTATGCATTTTACATACAATATTGCTGTTATTTCACACTAGCTTCCGTCTGCGTGGTATTTCAATAAAATAATTCAAGTTCAAAGAATCTCCATACCGAATTTCATCAAAATCGGTCCAGCCGTTTCGTAGATTAGCCGGAACAAACAGACAGTCAATGATTTAAAAAATTGTTTGGTTGTTATAAGTACCATATATAATTTCATATGCATTTAGTAAAAAAAAGCTTTTATTTTGACATTACAAACAGAAACTTCAATGTATTTTTTTATCTATAGTTCTCTACAGTCGTGTATAAACTTGAACATCCATCTGAGTGTTTGTGACATTGCTAAAGACACCATGTGACCTCACACTAAATTAACTGTGGAACAAACCGAAATTTAAATGAATGGCCTACATTGTGCTCACTTTTACAAGTCAACCGTATTGTCAGATAAAGCAGTCTTGACAGAAATATCCTAGGCTAAGCGACAGTTTAGACTATTTTAGTTCTGGCTTATCCCAGAACACACTTACGAAGTTTAAGAATAGCATAACCAACATGTTGTGATGCCAAGTTTAACAATACTCAATTTAACCCATTGAGTGCCAACCCCGCTCTGAGGCGGGGTGCGGGGAAGGGCCCAAGAGGCCGACCCCGCTCTCGGGCGGGCTCGGTATAATGGGAATTCTATGAACCAGTGCTTTGTTCGCATCGGCGTCGGAACATTGTTTATGCGTAGGCATCGCGCATGAAGGTCTAAAAATTACGTGATAAGTTGCGGTTTCGTGTTTACGTGCTTATTTTTTTATAAATATACATTAAAATGGCCCCAGGGCGGGCTATTATTTTTTTTTTTAATTTCCCATTTTCTTTAGATATAATATCTTAAAATACCATCATTTATTATATACAGACAATAGGAATAAAAAAATAAATAAAAAAGAAATCGGCTTCTGGGGTGAACTACCCCTTTACAGAGTGGCACTCAATGGGTTAAATGGAGTCAGTTGGATCTGACATTTATAATTATTATTTTTATTCCTGACTGTCTGATCTAACCCCATATAACTTCTAGTTTGGTTTATGCCTCTGAATTGTTTTGATTTCGATGGTTCGTAATCTAACAGTATGATGCCGACTGCCCGAGGCGACCACAGTCGAACCCATATTATGTAAAGACTGCAGGCAGCAATGTAACAGCTTTTTTTTTCGCATGAGTTCCAAACCTTTTGCAACTAGTTTTATTGCTTTCGTTTTCACCTAATTCCCAATTCGGTTTTCCATACACCACCTTTCATATAAACTGTTCAATTAATTGTAAATCAGTAGAACGAACATTGAAGTGCGGCGTTGCGCCATCGTGTACTGCCTTACAGCCACCACACCGGATGGCCAAGGTACAGTCTTTACACGCCAAAACATATTACTTTTTAAGATTTATATTTCAATTACAGATACGTACAAACAGTGATCCGATAGTCAGGCACAACAAGATCCACCACGGCCAACATGGCGGTATCTATGTGCACGAGAAGGGCCAGGGACTCATCGAAGAGAACGAGGTGTATGCCAACACGCTCGCTGGTGTGTGGATCACGACGGGCTCCACGCCTGTGCTGCGACGCAACCGTATACACTCTGGAAAACAGGTATGTTCAAATAATTTGAATGTACCTAACAAGGATCATATTTTTTTTAAGAAATAACAAACATTTATAGCTATAAATATTACACAGTGGAGTTTTGTATAATTATAAACAAACAAAATATTTCTATTTAATCGCAAATTTTCTTTTTTAAGTAACAAACAACAAACTTTACAAAATTTATATGGTGTACATAATATAGTATTCTATTCTATTCTTTCCCACAGGTCGGAGTATACTTCTATGACAACGGCCATGGAAAACTAGAAGACAACGACATTTTCAACCACCTGTACTCGGGCGTACAGATACGGACGGGCAGCAACCCAGTGATCCGGGGCAATAAGATATGGGGCGGCCAGAATGGGGGAGTTCTCGTGTACAACGGAGGCCTAGGGCTGCTGGAACAAAACGAGATCTTCGACAACGCTATGGCCGGAGTGTGGATAAAGACTGACTCCAACCCAACGCTCAAGAGGAATAAGATATTCGATGGGCGCGATGGGGGTATTTGTATTTTTAATGGGGGGAAGGTGAGTGTTGTGCTGTTGTTTGTGCCTTCAGCCACTTACTTGTATAGTTAAATTCGTATATATAGACCCGAAAAACTTAAAGCTATGTCAGTGTAAACCTTCAATAAAACACAATCTTTTCCCAAGGTTTCGTCAAAGACATTGGATGTGGAAGCATTCAACTGCCCTCAAGGATTTTTAGTCTTATGGTGGTGTCTGTAAACACTTGTCCTACTTTACCAGTCTGCATTAAGTTTGTGTCACAGTATAAAATATCTTTATTCACCTCGCAGGGTGTTCTTGAAGAGAACGATATATTTCGCAACGCGCAGGCGGGCGTACTGATCTCGACACAAAGTCACCCGGTGCTGCGGCGCAACCGTATCTTCGACGGGCTCGCGGCCGGCGTCGAAATTACTAACAACGCCACTGCCACACTGGAACATAACCAGATATTTAATAACAGATTCGGAGGTAAGAAACTGCTTTGAAGTAACGGTGGGCCATTCACTATCTACTGCAAATGTCTGCATAGCTTCCTAAACCATCACAACAGCCAATGTTAGCTACAACTTTTATATTGTACTTATTTATGAATAAATATAACAAAACTTCGTCATGGCGCGCCCTGGCAAAAGTCGGGAAATACATTGCCAGGCAGAAGAAGTATAATTGTGTCTCTTTCTAAAACGCCCAGTGGGCGTTCACCCCGGGTAACGAACACGTAGGTAAGACTAGGAATTAAAATTACTTAAAAGTAACCAATCACAAAATTTTGAGCCGAGAACTCCAAGGACAATCGACACACATCCACACTGTTAACGCTTCGGAGCCCGAACTCAATGCCACTTCACAACTAGGCAGAGCCACTCATCAGTGGTAAAAGTTTATCACTACATAGTATAAAACAAAGTCGCTACCCTGTCTGTCTGTCCCTGTATATGCTTAGATCTTTAAAACTACGCAACGGATTTTGATGCGGTTTTTTTTAATAGATAGAGTGATTCGAGAGGAAGTTTTATATCTATAATACATGCATAATATAGTAGAGAAACATTGATAATTTTAGAGGTTTCTAATGTGATGTCGTAAATAAACACATTTTTTTGCGCTTTCATTGTAAACGCTGGCTGAACCCGTCGAGATAGATCAAAATAATGTACTACATTATTGTACAACTTAAAAAGGTCTACAAAAAAGTCCACGATGGTATATGTCTATCTCTTAAGGATAACCCACAATAACCATTTTTTATCCTATACTTTTTACGAGAAATAATGGCTCTAAAATTATCAGTGTTTCACCATTGCACCCGTGCGAAGCCGGGGCGGTTCGCTAGTACATAATAATTATGACAACCATAACTTTTGCTTGCACCCATTGATATATTAACCAAGTGAATTAATTATTATGAGAAACTAACATTGTCTGTGTTCATGCAGGTCTGTGTCTCGCGTCGGGCGTCTCGCCCTTAGTCAGGGGCAACAAAATCTTCAGCAACCAGGATGCAGTGGAGAAGGCCGTGGGTGGTGGACAGTGCCTGTACAAAATCTCATCTTACACTTCCTTCCCGATGCACGATTTCTATAGGTATGTAAATTCATACTCGCTCCTTACACCTATTGGCATTGGGCTTATATGCAAATAAAAAGTGAAAAATAAAAACTTTTTATAATAAAAAAAACAACAACCGACTTCCAAAAAAACACTACAAAGTGAAAAATAACTTTAGTTTGCAAGTTGGTTCCGCATTTTCGTTTTTTGACACAGACTTCCGAAATTAAAGTTATTTTTCACTTTGTAGTGTTTTTTTTGGAAGTTGGTTGTTTTTTTTTTAAGCCGTAACCACCTACCACCGGTCCTAGAGACCGCAAGGGCAACTAGCAAATAAAGGTTAAGGTAAGTTTATTTTGATTGCACACACTAATGCATTGTGTGACTATTGTTTTTCCCTAAATAAAGGATTTGCAGAAAAGGTATATAGACGCGCACTATCCTACGACACTTACATATCGAAATATTTGAATGTAAAAATACGTTGCGGTCTCAGGGACCGCGGTGGTAGGTGGTTAAGGGTTAATAAAACGTTTTTATTTTTCACTTTTTAGTTATACCTACCACAAACAAATTCATATAACACTATTGCTATGTAAATATCAGTGACAGGAAGCTGCATCTGCGTTTATAGGGTACAGATGTGATTTTATCTTGTGCGATTGCATAAACAATGCATACATACGCGATAGCAGCATTCGCGGTTGTTTTTCTGGTATTTATTGAAGAGTTCCGCTGTCTGTCTCCGAAACTCATCACCACCAGATCTTTACGAAATTCAAATTGGACCATTTCGGAATAAACCTCTATCGAACAAAAAAATAATTTTACAAATCCGTCTATATATTATGACGGATTTGTAAAATTATCGGCCGAAAATACATTAAAAAAAATATATATAAACATCCGAATTGATAACCTCCTCCTTCTTGAAGTTGGTTAAAAAAGGAAATGTGGGTGTTCTATAAAGCTCTATCTAACTTCTCGGAGGAAACATTCGTGATGTTATACTGTATGTTTAGCATAACGTCGAGGCGTTTCGAGGCACATGAGCATAGTTTGGCGTTAGTTACAAAAACGAAAGTAGAGTTTACAGTTGATTGCTTTAGCGTCCACGTTATTTATATCCCCACAGCTGAGTTATTATTTTACAATAAAGAAGACATGGTGTTCATGGAAATTCAGCTGTCGACATCATTATAATTTTAATATTAGTTACTTATAATTAAATCTCTTGAAAGCTGTGGTGGCCCAGTGGTGACGGTCGAGACTGAGTTGTTGGTCGTAGGTTCGAACCCAGACTGGCCTGTTCATAAAATTAAAGTTCATAAATGACAAGAACACTGAGTTGAGGAACCAATTGGCTGAGCTACATGTACAACATATGGACATACTTGACCAGCATCAACATCTCCGTCAACTTGTGTCAAATTTCCAGGAATGTAGTGACACCCACGAACTGGCTTTGAGACGCATATCTGAACTAGAACTAGAATTAAGCAGGGCCCACAACACAATAACCCATTTGGAATCTCTCAAAGCCCGTGAAGAGTCTGCGATCACCTGCAGTCTTTACGATGAGTTGGTTGGTAGCGAGTCCGGACCCACATGTGTTGAGCCAATTGTAACAATAGACTTAACTAATGATACTATCAATAAAACCGAATTGTTTACTAGTCATAATAAGATAAAAAAATATATTAAAATTAATAGATTAATTAAAAAAACTCAAAAATCATTAAAATGCCAAAAAGTTAACAAATCAAATATAAAACTGAGGCAAAAAAATTTAAATTTAATACAAGAATTAAAGAACTGTAATAGAGAATTAGAATTATGTAATACTAGGTATGACACTGACACTCAGCACCTGCAGGATGAGTTGTTTGTTAGGGAATATGCTCTGAAGGACATCTTCAGTAAATATGAGGCTTCTCAACAAGACCTGAGTAAGCGCATGGAAGAGGCTAATGAGTTGGCAGACCTGGTCAAGTACAATGCGGAGAGGTATGAGTCTCTGACTAATAACCTCTCTTTTAGCTGTACCTGCTCCCAGGAACCCCAGCCTCAAGTTATTCCACCCACACCCTCAGTAGCTCAGTCAGTAGGCAGCTGTATTAATAATGATAGCAATAGTATGAACACTACTTATGTATTTTCTGACAAATTTGGTCAAGGTTTTGGTAGTATATTTAATCAGTGTTCGCCACAATATGTAATTAATCGTTGTTTACCCGGTGCCAGTATTAGCCAATTAATTAGTAATATTAGATTGACAAAAATAAATCCCAATTCAACTGTTATATTATTATATGGGGATAGTTTAACTGTACGAAAAAAGGACATAATTGAATCTGTCCAGTTGATGTTACATCTCAATGAGTCCAATAATTGTAAATTTATTTTTTGTGCCTTGCCGTATTCTCATTATTTGTCTGATGAGCAAAATAGGCACATTTATAATTTAAATATGTTAATTTATAATAGGACATGTCATCACAGTGATGCTATTTTATATTTTGATTGTAATCAATTTATTACTGATTACAAACTGACAAATTATACTATGTATTTGCCACCTAGTTGTAGGAGACAAATTGCTAATCTTTTAGCATACAACATACACAATGACACCGGTACCTGTAGGGTACCTTCGATTACTGTTAGTAGTGGTACTAACACTACTTTTGATACACCTTGTAGTTTAAACTATTAGGTGCGACAACGGGTCAGCCACATATGTTGAATGTTGTACATCAAAATATGCAGGGTCTGTCCGGCAAAGAGCTAGAGTTAAGTTTATTTATGGAGAACTATGATGTTCAGGTGTTATGTTTGACTGAACACTGGTTGAAAGAACATGAAGTAGTGTTTATCAATGATGATAACTTTACCGTACAGAGTGCATTTGTGAGAAAAAGTGCTATTCGCGGTGGCTCTTTAGTTCTTGTTTCAAACAAGTTGAAATGTAAGCAACGTTTAGATTTAGTTAATCTTTCAATCGAGCGCACTATAGAGTTGTCTTGTGTTGAACTTGAGCGATACATTATAATTTGCGTTTATCGACCCCCCTCTGGGGATTTTATTAGTTTTGAATCGGTAATGGAGGATTCTCTCAATAGGTTGAGATCAAGTAACAAAAGTATTATTTTATGCGGAGATTTCAATATTAATATTTTAGATGTTACTCCATTAAGTATTAGACTCCTCAATTTGTTTAAGTCTTATAATTTAATTAACTTGTTTTTTGAACCTACTAGAATCACGGCATCTTCGTCAACCTGTCTTGATAATATATTTAGTGTTTTTGATGCCAAAAACAAATTAGTCTTAACTGACTTAACGTCCGACCACTGTGGTTTATTAGCTAGCTTCCCCATGCCATTACATAAACAGTCGCGTAAAATTGAATGCAGGCCTTATACAGCTGCCCGTTGCAAAATGTTTAAAAATAATATAGCTCATAGAATTACACCATCTATAGTAGAACACGAGAATCCTAATGAAATTTATGGTGCCCTTTTTGATGTTGTGCAAAAAGAGTACCAATCTACTTTCAAGACCAAAACTATTAATATTAATGGATCCTCCGTTGGCTTTAACCAATGGGCTACTCCGGGTATTTATAAAAGTAGAGCGAGACTATACGAGTTATATGGTTTGAAAAAATACAGGTTTGACACTCCTTTCCTAGAGTATGTCAAAAATTATTCAAAATTATTTAAAAAGATTAGTGCTTTTGCTAAATCGAAACTTTTAAGCGATGCTATTAAAAATTCTAATAATAAAGTAAAAACGACTTGGAAAATTATTAACAATGAAACTGGTAAATCGGTTAAACAAGAAAAACTACTTGAGATTATGGTAGATAATAAATTAGTTAATAAAGCCGCTGACGTAGCTGAAGCTTTTAATGAGTTTTTTGCCAACATACCTATAACTACGACTCGCTCCTTAAATTCGTCCCCGTCTAAAGCTGAAACCCTTTTGCATAGTAGTGTACCTCAATGTATTCGTTTATTTAGTTTCGAACATGTAACCCCACATGATGTAGTTAATGTTTTTAACCTACTAAAGTCTAAAAACACCGGTGACTACTGGGGCATCTCCATTAAACTTTTAAGTAATATAATAGACATCGTAGCCCCCTATCTAGCTGTTACTTTTAATAAATGTGTTGATTTAGGAATTTTTCCTGACCTCATGAAGAGTAGTAAAGTCATACCTTTATTTAAATCAGGTAATAAAAACGACGTTGGTAATTTTAGGCCTATTTCCATCTTACCTGCATTTAGCAAAATATTTGAAAAATTAATACTCAAGCAGTTGCTAAGACATTTTAATTTAAATAGCCTCCTTCATAATGAACAGTATGGCTTTACAAAAGGTCGTTCGACTACAGATGCGGGTGTTGCTTTGCTGAAACACATATTTAACGCATGGGAGAGCTCGCAAAATGCTATCGGAGTTTTCTGTGATCTTTCCAAAGCCTTTGATTGCGTGCACCATGACACGCTTTTGCGTAAACTAAGTCATTACGGTGTCCAAAACGAAGCTCTCAACGTAATAAATTGTTATTTACATAATAGGTTCCAATGTGTAGATGTTAATGGTGTGAAATCTTCCGCGCTACCAGTTCAGTTAGGTGTACCGCAAGGCTCAATACTGGGTCCATTCTTGTTCTTAGTGTATATTAATGATTTACCATTCCATTTAAAGGGAATCTGTGACGTTGTACTGTTTGCTGATGATACATCTCTTATTTTTAAAGTAGATAGGAATAGACAAGATTTTGACGACGTAAACAGTGCACTCTCAATAGTTACGGATTGGTTTACGTCAAATAACCTAGTTCTCAATGCCAAGAAAACGAAATGTGTAAAGTTCGCCTTATCGAATGTTAGAAATCTAGGACCCAACATCGTCTTAGATAAAGAGGCGCTTGAAACTGTGAGTTCGGCAGTTTTTCTGGGAATAACAGTAGATGCCAAACTTCAGTGGGGACCACATATATCGAGCCTAGCAGGAAGGCTCAGTTCGGCTGCCTACGCCGTCAGGAAAGTAAGACAGTACACTGACGTTGATACAGCTCGTTTAGTATATTTTAGTTATTTTCACAGCGTTATGTCCTACGGTATTCTGCTGTGGGGCAAAGCAGCTGATATACAAAATATATTTGTCCTTCAAAAACGAGCTGTTCGAGCAATTTACCAGCTAGGTGCTAGAGTTTCTCTAAGAGATTTTTTTAAAGATATTGGTATTCTCACGGTTGCATCACAATTCATCTTTGCCAACATCTTATATATTAGGCAAAATATACACTTGTATACTAAAAACAGTGATATTCACAATGTTAACACCAGAAATAAGGACAAACTACGTGCTCCCTTTCACCGGCTTCATAAGGTTCATAACTCATTTGTTGGTCTTGGTATAGCATTTTATAACAAGCTACCCTCTTCTTTGCTAGATTTGCCTTTTAATGCATTTAAAGCTCAAGTAAAATCTAACCTTTGTTCAAAGGCATACTATTCTATCAACGACTACTTAAACGATAAGAATAGTTGGTCGCCCTGATTAACTCAAGACAATGTTTATGTTCTTTCTCCAGAATTAATTTACAAAGAATTACTGATAGGTTATATGAGCTCATTATACAATTGTTTTTTTATTGGGCTATATAAGTCAAATCAGTTTAATTTAATTTTAATTTTATTATTGACATAATCAACCCATTGCAATGTTTTCTAATGAGTTGATTGCAATATGTGGTTAGCTAGTGATCATATTATTCTTACCTGAGCAACCGGCAGCAAGTTCGTCATGCTCCCTTAGATGTCACTGCTTGCGGTAGCGTCGGGGGTCGGGTTGTCTCCTTCCCTCAAATATGGCGAGGGGGGTAATGGCTGACCTTTGCGTTATGCTCGTAAACGGGTGCTGCTTGTGGTGACTGGTCGTCTTGCTGACCATGGTTTTATCATTGTTATCATTATTAATAACTTGTTTATTTAGTTTCCTTATGGTCCTAGTTTATCATTTATGACTTCAAGCGACAGCTATGTAAACTGAACCCAGCATTGCATAAATATGTTAGCGGTCACGCCCTTTATACCTGGAGGCTTTTATTTAATTTCCATTTATTAATTTTTGCTTGAGTACGTATAGTTTTTATTGTATTTCTTGGTATATTGGCGTTGCTAGCTGACATATGGCAAATAATTTAATTTAGCGTTCTGTGTCTTGTAATGTTAATTGCTTTGCATACCTTGTATTGTATTCAGTCAAGTATATTTTCTAACTGAACAGACAGCTGTGCTGCTGGGGAGTTTGTTGCGCCACTTCTTCTTCCCAGCGAAAGCACTAGGAAGTGGTGAAGGGCGGGCGTTTTGGGGGACTGTCTTTTGTAATTTTGACGTTCGAAAAGTGCTGATTCTCAGCCTAGTTTGAATAAATGACTTTTGATTTGATTTGATTTGATTTGTTATTTTGTGTAAACTATTTCATCACCACTGCTCTCAAAACGGTGAAGGAAAACGTCGTGAGGAAACCGGCATGTTCTAGAACCAAAAATTCGAATACATGTGACATCTATCAACCCGTACTGGGCCCGCGTGGTGGATTATGGCCCACTCCTATCAGAGAGAGGAGGCCTGTGTCCCAGCTATGGGAACATTCTAGGCTGATTATGTAATTAAAGCTTTATTCCTCAATTTCAGGTGCCAGACCTGCAACACGACAGACCGTAACGCAATCTGCGTCAATTGCATCAAAACGTGCCATTCCGGACACGACGTAGAATTTATTCGCCATGACAGGTAAAAACAGTTTATTGCTTGCAATGGATGGTTCTTCAGTCGTTAAAAACACTTCGATGTGTCGCAGGATAACCTGCTTGCAAGATAAATTGATTTTGAACATTTCAAGTGATTGCGTTCGATTCCCTTATATTTGTGAGTAAGTAGCGTTTGCTTTGTTCAGATTCTTCTGCGACTGCGGCGCGGGCACGCTGTCGAACCAATGCCAGCTGCAGGGCGAGCCCACGCAGGACACGGACACGCTGTACGACTCGGCCGCGCCCATGGAGTCGCACACGCTCATGGTGAACTGAGCGCGCCGCCCCGCCCCCCGCCATACCGCCCACCGCGCACAGCTACGCGTCGGATATCAGTATTCGTCGGAAAACTATATTTCTTTTTATTTATTTTTAGGCGTTATTCGCCGCCAATTATAATGTAGTTATTTGTCTCCGCGAGTCGCGACTCGCCCTCTTCTAGTTCAATTATTTTTATTATCTAAAACTTGATATTGTATATTCTCGTTAGGGAGTCGCTGCCAGTGTGCTCCCGCTCGCACACGTGTATCCGGCTGATATAATGTATTTTCATCTTTGTACTTTATAGTTGACGAAACTAATCATATTTCGGACATTGTTACGCTATCTGTATATGTAGGAAGTTTTTTTAATCATCGGTACTTAATAATTATTGTATTTTGTCGAGTAGTATCATGCATTCCCAAATTGTAATCGTAAACCATAATAACGAGAGATCACATTGATATTTAGAATAATGTTATTCGTTTTATAAGATGTACTGGTAGTAGCTTATATATTATAGTATCTACTAGTTTCATAATCATGGGGAAGTAAATTAGTTTTTGTTTCTCAAAAAAAAAACTTTATATATTTAGTTATGTAATAATTGTCGATCCATCGACTGTGACAGTCAGGATAACTTTGTAATATAATGAATCCATATAATTTTAACTTTTTGACTATACGATTTCATTTTTATTTTGGGGCATTTATTCCTTAGCTCTCCTGACAATAAAGTTAATTGGTCAGATGTTTTAGTTAATAAAGATACTTGTACTTGAGTTTAGTTGGTGTAGTGGCGTGGGAGGCCGCCGTCGCCGCAGTTCGTGGACGCATGGCGCGGCGCATTTATTAATCTCTCGTTTAGGAGTCTGCCTCGCCTAACTAATTTGGCGCTCCTGATGCGCTTTGTAAATATTTATGTCACACAATAATCGAAAAATGTAGTAATTAATGTATTTGTATCATTATATTTTTATTATTGATCACAACATGTATGTTTAATTATGGAATTACGTACGTTATGCTCAGACGGAAGGCTGGGGTCGCGCGCATGCGGCCGGCCTCGCTTCATGTAAAGAGCACGTTGCCTGTGAGCCAGTAGATAGTCCCGAGATATCATTAGCCGCCTACGCGGCCCGTTAGTGTATATTAAGAACGAATGTGCGTATTTAATTGGAAAAGATCTTAGGTACAATTGATATTTTATTATATTGTTAATTTAAATTTCGTATTGATATCGATCGAGAAGCAATGTTAGGAACTGGAAAGCGCCGTGCGCGAACGGCCAGAGTGCTGATAGTGATAAGTTAGCCAGTAAGCTATAATGAAACCTAAATTACTCAGTAATCACTATTGCAAGTTTCGAATTGTTAAATCGTCTCTCCGTAGCACGGTATGTTCTAAATCTGCTTTTTTATAATCCTCAAATCTGTGATCATCGCTAAATGTATAAGTGAAAATATTTTAGTTGAAACCCCCACATACAGTATGAATATGACTTATTATAACAAACAAATTCAAAAATCGTTTATTCAATTTTTATGTCAAATATAACGGGAAATTTACTGTGGCGCCGATGCTTTATATATTTGAATGTGAAAATTGTTATTTATTGAATTGTCAGTAAGTTCTTAATTTATTAAATTGAAATCTGGATATTTTGTTTATACACGAAAATACCACTGTAAAATCCGTGATATACATCATATAATATTATAATTGGAATTTTTATTTCACTTATTTTAAGTTTTCCCTTGGTAATGTTGAATATCTAAAAGTGGCGACGGCGACTAACCTACAGTATAATTTAGTGGACGTATAGTTCACAAAGAGTCATTCGTATTAAAGGCGTGTCGATAGGTTTGAAGTTCACTCCCCGTGCGCTTTGCAATTGTTACACAAATAATATTTCAATATTCCCCTTAATTCATAAAACGTAGCTTTAAAGTTAAGTAATGATTAGCGACTGTTTAACCATACATTTTGTCATTTAAATGTCTCTTAACTTTAAGCAACGTTTATAAATAAACCCCTTAGTGTTCAAAGCCAGATGCCAGCTTCGTTCATGACTGCTCAAACATACTAAACTCTTTTATTTGCTAGACTAAAATGACAGCTGGGATCGACCTTTGTTGTTAACATGATAGTTACGCGATAGTAACAGGCTAACAGCTGTCTAGAAAATTAAAATCTACTATTCTTATGCTCAAATCCATACTTAATCTCAGTCTCCGCCACAGAGTACTTTTATACAAGTGTAACTTAAATAACGCACAACTTCTTAATGGGTCATTGTACTCATCATTATGAACAACTTTTACTATGGGACCAAACCTGACATCACGAAAAGAAATCAGCTGTTCCCTACATTTATGTTCGCATAACTCATCAAAATGTAACGAACAGCTGATTTTTTTCGCGATTTCGTGGTTTGGTCCCATAGTAAAAGTTGTTCATAATGATTAGTACAATGACACCTTCTGAGGTTGTGCGTTATTTAAGTTACAGCTTATATATACGGAATCGAAGGTCTGCATTTTAAGTCTAGATGCAATAAATGACACAGCTCAACACCAACCAATGGTGTTGCTATGGAAAACCATTAGTTCTCCATATTCATCACCCACTATAAAACTAAACTGCATTTGGAGACACCAAATAATAAGCTGCCCACCGCACTAATGTGACCCCAGCCTTTAGAAAAATATACATACCTATCTAGAAAATATAAATCGCCTTAATCTACGAGGATTATCTTCCTCTTAAAATAATAAAATGCAAATTATTCTAACTTATCTAGGAAATGTCCAATTGTTATGCTCCCGCTAATAAATTCCATTTGTGTCTCGTGAATAAAGTTATTTGTCTCGATACTTCCTTTCGTTCTATTCGTCACGTGAACATTTTTGCTATTGAAATAATATCAATAGTACATTAGGTACCTAGTTACTGTTTGTAATGTAAAATAACGTGCTGTTTTCAATTTGTGATTTTCATAAAGTAATTAATGCTGTTGTTTGTGACTTCGGTTATATCGCGTTCTCTAGATTTTAAAGTAAATTAAATTTGCAAACAAAAAGTAGCCTATGTGTTTTTTCAATCTCCGAACCAAGTATCAAAACAATCGGCAGCGTGAAGAGATATCATATCAAATAAACAAACAAATGCACTTTCGTCTTTATAATATTAGAATCCTTGCTAATATTAGCAATAATAAAAAAATTAAAATAATAAAAAAAAAATAGTAATAATAATTTTATTTTATTATTATTATAACACTGTAAATGTGAAAGTGAGTTTGTTCGTTCTGCTTTCACGCTAAAACGGCTGAACGGATTTGGATGAAATTTGTCACATGGGTAGACCATGACCCGGATTAGGACACAGGAAACTTTTTATCCCGATATTCCTGCGGGATCGAGACCTATGCGGGTGATAAACAACAACAACAAGTCTGCCTTTTTAAAGTATTTATACTCGGAATAACATAAAACAATTCAGTACTTACAAATTTTACATTTCGACGAAGGCCCGCTTGGCGGGGTTCTTATTAGTGTTTGAATGGTCAAAATTATTCCCAATCTCGCTCCTGCATTCTAGGTTATCTAAGTAAAATATCTGCCCACGCCCGGTAAATATTTTGGCAACCAGCACCCGGCAAAGCAAGCCAGTAGCAGAGACAATCCTTAAATTTTAAATAGTGGGGATTCCTGGACATTTTCTTTAAACTCCAGTTTTTACCCCTGAAGGGGAAATTCCAGACAGGACTTTTTAAGATTCCAGTCCCCCCTCCCCCCTCAGGGAGCACTTTCGGGGGGGGGATCTCGGGAATAAGTATTTTTTTCGATTCCAATTCCCCAAAGGGGGTAAATGGGGGGGGGGGGGGGGAATTCCAGACTTTTTTTTATAGATTCCACTTATCCCCCTAAGGGGTATTTTCAGGGGGGATAATAATATTCCACAATGCCATCTAGTCCCAAACTAAGCAGAGCTTGTGCTATGAGTACTAAACAACTGATAAACATACATATATATTTCTAAATACATACATATCATTATCATTACATAGTATAAAACAAAGTCGCTTCCCTCTGTCTGTCCCTATATATGCTTAGATCTTTAAAACTCCGCAACGGATTTTGATGCGGTTTTTTTTAATAGATAGAGTGAATCAAGAGGAAGGTTTATATGTATAATACATGCATAATATAGTAGAGAAACACTGATAATTTTAGAGGTTTCTAATGTGATGTCGTAAATAAACACATTTCTTGCGTTTACATTGCAAACGCTGGCTGAACCATTCGAGATAGATCAAAATAATGTACTACAGTATTGTACACCTTAAAAAGCTCTACAAAAAAGTCCGCGATGGTATATGTCTATCTCTTAGGGATAACCCACAATAACGATTTTTTATCCTATACTTTTTTAATGGCTCTAAAATTATCAGTGTTTCTCTACTATACATATAAACCTTCCTCTTGAATCACTCTTATCTATAAAAAAAACCGCATCAAAATCCGTAGCGTATTTTTCAAGATCTAAGCATACATAAAGACAGACAGACAGCGGGAAGCGACTTTGTTTTATACTATGTAGTGATCAGCATTGCACCCGTGCGAAGCCGGGGCGGGTCGCTAGTTATAGATAAATTACACCCAGACAAAGAACAAATGATCGTGCTCATCACACAAACATTTGTCCTGGGTGGGAATCGAACCCACGACCTTGCGTATAGTATTTGTGGAACAAGCCCATTTATGCATACCTACAATAATGGCGAATGGGACTTTCAGGGGGGATTTGTGGAATAAGCCTGTTCTAGATGGCCTCGCTCCAGTCAGTCAGTCATAGGTCAAACCTACACACATTTAATTGAAAACGTACCTAGTAGTTTAATAAATATAGCGCACTTTCCTATACCAGTCTCCAAAATAAACTGTCGGTGTTGTAGTCACAAACGAGATTGTCGAACAATTGCGCGTCCTAAGGGTGTGTAAAACCTCTACTTACCCCTTTAGCGAGTAGCGTTTTATTTACTTCGTAGCAGTAGCTATACCCCTTGAGCCATTCTTGCTGTACTACATAAAGGTCGTACCTCTGCCGTGGCTCGGGCGGGCGTAATGGCTTATTCTTATTTACACCCGTTTTATGTAAAACAATTCAACACCATAATTAGGTAACAGACTGTCAATTGATTTGATTGGCCGTTGTCATTTCAGTCAGCCAATCACAGTTAAAACGAGTCTATTAGCTAATTTTTGTGTTGATTAGCATTTCAGAAATCGAATGTTAAACAATAGCCAGGATCGCCTATGAGTCACGCATTTACCCAAAAACCCGAACCCAGAAGGTTGTAGTAAAAAAATAAAAGAAAATAATGATGGATGAATAAAAGTATTTTTGTTGATCGTTTTAATATAATCATGACTAATATAATTAGAATAGAATCGTATTTACACATGGCCACTGGTTACAATATTTTACCTAATCGAGCATTTTTACTAACATTACAAAATCATGTCACTCATAGGTAGATACATAAATAAACATTAATCAACAGATATTTATTTAATTCCTTCTTACACACGTTGCTTTTGCCGTGGAGATCGTCTTCTCGGAGAAATGTGAACGGCTTTCAAAGGCGTATTAGTCTTTCTGAGATCATTGCTAAGGGCTGGCAGTCTGGAGCTCTTTGGAGTACAAAGAGGCTTCTTCAATACTGGTATTTGTGGGGTTTTCATCAACGTACTTCGCGGAGAAACGACATTCTTTACGGGTGGCGTTGTCTTTCTGGCATTTCGCCAATTTTCGAATTCGTTGTTACTGGGAATGTTCAAACGATACGATTTCGAAGGGACATTTGATACTTCTATATTCCTTGTAACTCGGACTGGAATATTTGGAGATACAACAGGAGACTGCATTTTAGGCTTCACATGTGCCACACTCTTTTGTGGTTTATTTTGCTGACCACTTATTCTAGGCTTTCTCGCAAACCCGGTATGCGCGGCCTTTTCTTGTCTTTCTGAGGATCTATCGGAGCTCGATTCGAATAGCTTCGCTTTAGCAAGAACAGCGCCAGCGTTCTGTCGTCGCAGGTTATTTACTGAAGGTCTCCCTGTCTGACTAGACTTCTCCAATTCCCCAGTTTTATCCATGAAGAAAGCCGCAGCACTCCGCCACTTTTGCTGCGACTGTGGAGGACTTGGCTTTCGATTCCTACAAGTTATGTTTTGGTAACATCTAGCCAAAATACTATTATTTGATTTTCCAATCGACTTTAAAGTGTTGTTCATTGAGTTTTCTGAAGCTGTGTTATCCCAGCTGTTGTTGCTGGTAATATTCAGGGACCTGCGCGCCGGTATTCTACTAATAGGTTTTTCAGAGCTATAGTCGGGTATTAGACTAGTTCGTTTTCGTAAGCGATATTTCTGACTAGAATCTGACACATTGTTGAGAGAGTGTTCTGATGTCGAAGCATCCCATTCAGTTGTTGATTTCGGCGCTGCTAAATCAGGCTTGGCGATGCTGGTTCGTTGTCTACGAGCTAGTCCTACATATGGATAAAACCTATCCGTATTTTGACTAGATTGTGACTGAGATGACACATTCCAGGACTTGTGCCTTACGATTTTCGTGATGTTTTCTTTGGATCTCCGACGTATTGAGCCTATTTTTCGCGCACTTGGTGATCGTATTATTTTGGCTTCTTCGGTGGGTCGTATCTTCAGTTCTTTACTTAACCTTCGCGCCAAATGATCGGAACTAGGGCAGTGCAACATAGCAACTTCCTCTAAAGTTTGTTCATAGACATTTTGTACTTCTTGCAGAGGTTGTACTCTCGGTATGACATCCGTGAATTCTCTAGACAGTCTGTTTTCGATAGCTGATACTCTACTTTTGATCTCTTCGTATTCTTGTTTGGAGATCCTAACATAATCTTTTTCAGATTGTTTCATATCGGAAGACAAGTCTATCGTGTCGTGTGCGCTGAACAAATGTTCAGAGGAAGTTAATAAATCTTCACTACTGACGCTTGTTTCAGAGTTCTTGTGAGAACCGAAGTCTCTATTGATGATTGGAGTACTTCTTGCGTCCATGAGGCTTAGACGTAATCGTTTTCGTTCAATACCCCTGAAATATAAATGGTATAGTAACTATTAATATTAAATGCTTATCAGACAGCTGAAATTTCTCGCCAATTTTAAGATGATGAAGAAAAGGTGTAACAAAAATCAAAGACTTACATTTTCATTGGCGTGAAAGATAATTCTTTTTGCGGAAGTCCTTTCGTTATTTCTTTTCTGTAAAACAAAAAAAAAAAAGGGTTAAAACTGCGGTTTCGGCTTCTTGTTCATTTGCTAAGCATCTTGTTATGGGTTTTAATTAGATTTTATTTGCAGGGATTCGCAACAATTAAACTTACTTAGTTTTTGCAGAAAGTCCTTCATGTGTGTCAAACTTCCGTTTTGCTGCAGATTTGCTCAGGATTGGAGTCTTGCCATTCTCATTGACAGTAGCTGGGGTGTTAACGCTACCCGACACCATTTTGCGGAGGCCATTTAAAACTCCTAAAACATTACAGTATTATTAGATTCATCACACATTATTCTTGGTTTCATCAATGAAATCTATGTGTGGGTTATCATATTTTTTATGACATGACAATCTACTCACTATTAAGAGAACCACTGCGTCTTTTCTTCTTCCTTCTTGCAAGATAGCCATCGGAATCATCGTCCAGCTGTGTCATCAGCTCTTCAGTTAGTTTTCCTATGTTCTGCGAATTTTCGATGAACATCTGACAAAGATAATAGCAAAACTTTAAATGCATATTTTCCAGAAGATATCTAATTCCAGTATATTAGTCCTCCAGACCGAATTTCGTTCATGGAAACTAATCTCAGCAGAGACCAGCCTTCGTCACGGGAGATATTATACCTTTCCAACCGAGCTGAAGTGATCGTGATTTTCGACTTTACAAAATTCTGAGCACGATCTAGCGACTAGCAAATTATTCCTGAACCTCACATATGTAAGGATCTGACTGCTGAAGACCAGCTTGCATGAGATTTTTTTCAGTATATTTCCCAAGACCTCTGAATACTTTCCAAAGGATTAATAAGTTTTTACTGATCTATGCGAGTTTTTTACTCCCGGTTGCAAAGTGTTAAAGAGCACACGTGTCAGACACAGTCCACTCTCACTATCCGAAAAGACTGGAGAAGGATCAGGCGCAGGGCTAATGGCTTAGTGTGCTTTCTGAGGCACAGGGCTATCACACCACGAACTTCCAAATTCTGGGCTGTTACTAAGAAATTCTAAAGGAAAAACCCAGTAACACTGCCTGACCTGGGAATTGAACCCAGGGTTGCAGTTTTGACTACTCTGTTCGTCTTGTGGTCGCAGGCGTGAATTCCACTATGTTTACTCAGCCACTGCAGTCACAGATACAGAACAGACCTTGCAACTGATCATAATAAAAGAGAAAATCCTAACCACTCACCAACTTTCCCAGTTTCCAACAATATTCTAGGGCCGAAGTGTGAAACTATTTTTGTATGTCTTCTTTTTACTAAGAATCGTGTTTTTGTAAGAACAGCAAATACCTTCACAAGTGCAACATGGTGCTCGAGTCTCTGGGCAGAAGCTGCAGCTGGCAGCGGCATAATACTGGGAGCCATCACTATGGCCAGGTTGGAAGAATCCATCAGGTTGTCCTTGTGTCTGGATGCTAGGAAGTTTAGTAACTGAAACATACAAATATAATGAATGCTATAATGTTCGCCTAAGTTTCTTCTGGAAAAAAAAATACTTATATTTATTTATAGTAGTTTATATTTCCACAAAACGGTAACAGAATGTATACTTCAAAGACACAAACATCGGAGGCGCGGAATCGTATGTTCAATACTTCTAGTTATGGATGATATTTATCAAGCAAATATTTAATAACTTTATGCTGTTCTAGAAATAAACTAAGGTAAACTCCTATTTGCTATAAAATATGCAGAAAAAGCAGCTCTGCTTAGATTCTTCATCATCATCTGCCTAGCCCTTTCCCAACTATGTTGGGGTCGGCTTCCAGTCTAACCGGATGCAGCTGAATAGCAGTATTTTACATGGAGCAGGCGCTCCATGTAAAATACTGGTATTCAGCTGCATCCGCCTAGGCAGCCTAGGCAGACGCCTATCTGACCGCCACAACCCAGTTACTGGGTAATACAATATGTCTTGGTAAGACTTTCGGGCTTTTGAAGACCCATAACGACTGTCAAAGATCCACAAATATCAGCCGGGACAAACGGCTTAACATGCTTTCCGAGGCACGGAGGGGGTCTTGGTATGTGAAGATGGTCACGCATCCACGGACCAACCGCTGCAAGCTAGCTTAACCTGATCGATTGACCCGTGCGGCTGTTATTACTTAGCCACTTGCCCAATCGTCGATGTAACTTAAACAAGGAAAATAGAAATAGCCACGATTTATAAGTAGGCAGGCCTGTTGGTCTAGTGGTCAGTGTTCTTTGTCTGGGTGTAATTTATCTATAATATGTATGTATTTAGAAATATATATTTATGTTTATCAGTTGTCTAGTACTCATAGCACAAGCTCTGCTTAGTTTGGGACTAGATGGCGTTGTGTGAAAGTTGTGTATTATTATTATTATATTATAAAATGCAGCACAGCAATCTTACCTCCATAATATAATGTAACAGATGTACATGTAATACTGGTAGTAATAACAAAGTGTGCAGGATAGGCTTCAGTGCGTCTTCCCCTGCGGTCAGTCTACATCTCAACAACAAGTCTTGTACTTCTGCACTGATCAGGGGCTCTGGTAAACATCGGAGGTATAACTTCAGTACGCTTGCTACATCTATGGGATGGTGGCCTTCTGATACGCAGCCCCCTGCATCTAATAGTCTCTGTAAATTATAGAAATGCAATGTTTAAAGTAACAGTGATATTATCTAAACAGGAAAAGGGTAATGGAACTGATAACAGATGTCTAGTGCAACTTTCATTTTCAACAAAAAATGTGTTTTTAATGAGCAGTTGAATTATAAAGAATAATTTCATAGCATAGATTAATTAGTGACTAATAGGGAGTTTTGGAGGAAAAAATTATGCTATTTTCACTATAAAACAGTTGTTTGCACTATAGTGTTTTAACATACCTTGATATCTTTTTGGCGGTTTTGTGAGCCAGCTTTGCGGAATAACCCCTCGGCATTGGCGTTGGACCGTAGTACTGAGGACATCTCAGTGACAACTATGGGAACACTCAATGTACTGCCACAACAAATAACACTGCACGATGGCACCTTCATTAAAGGTGCTCCAAATACTGTCTTGTGATCCTGAAACAAATATTCACGTTATAATCGTAGAATGGAATTGTGATTACCATTTTTTGTAACAGGAAATGCAAATGCACCTACTTTTACACTTTTCAATATGATCTTCTTTAACCGATGCTTTAAACCAGCCTTTTTCAGTTCCCCAACGATTATTGATTGCAATTTTCTATGATTTATCCCGTCCGAAATTAACATTTTGTTTATTTTTATTATTATAGCCAATACGAGTCAAAACTTGAGTAAGTTTTCAAATCCGCCATTCGTAAATTCGTTAAATTTCGTTCCATTTCAAGTTATATGAATGAAACGTCAGTGCTGCAAGCAATTCCGAAAGAAAAAAGTGACAAAATCCCAAGAACCTGGGGAAGTTCTTTTAAGTATTAAGAAGGTTTCTTTCTTGTGATTTTTTACTATTCGCACCTTTATTATTTGAACCTTTTACCAATTAAAAATAACAAACACCCAGTAACATAATTGAATAGAACGGAAAGTAATTTCGTTTAGAAATCAAGTTCTTATTTATATTGTCTAGTCTTTGAAATTAAGTAACTGACAACTCAGCCATTTATTTTATTATACAATGAAGGGAGTTATAGTATGCTAAAACAATATGTACTGAAACTGAATCGTTTCATTTTTTTTTTGGACAAGATGATAAACCGGATAGAAACTACCGGTTTTTAGTTTCAGAACGCAGACACGTATTTCACGTTTGACATTGACACAACATTGCGTTCCAGGTTCCAGTTCCAGTTGCAGAATACACGTAGCCCGAACCCGAATCGTAAACTTATTTTTTAATTGAAGTTTGAAATAAAATGATTCGTTTTGTTGAGGAGCAAATGAAACAAAAATACCCTTACGCTCAAAATTCCACTACAATCAGCAATATTGTTGTTGATCAAATCATCAAAATTAATAAAGCATCAGCAATTCCACTTGAATATTTTACTTCTGAAACATAATTCCCTGGAATACCTGTATTCTTACAATAAATGATACATCATAGTGTATTCTTACAGTTTGCTTGTTTGTAAATATCATAACAATGATCGAATTATCTGCAAAATTAACAACTGGAACAGTTTATTTAGCTGGTGAAGCATTGGAATGCTGCATATCATTTTGCTATACTGCTCAACCAGAGCATAGGAACTCACAAAGTCACTGGTAATAAATCTGTTTTAACATTTTCTTTGTTTTTGAGTCATTGTAAAACCTTCTTATTGCCAGTCATCAGAAACTCACGACTATATAATCTTTACTTGAAGAGCATAAGAAATAAGCTCTCACTGTCTTACTTTAATTTTTCCAGTGATGCCTTAGAAAATTTAGCATGGGCTTCTGCTCAGATCCACTGTTTCTACTCCACATCAAAGAACACAGGTGACAAGACACCAACTATTGGGAAGACCACCTCCTTGGAAGTTACTTCGTGCGATATTGGGGATGTCATATTTCACACCAAGCCCAAAATACTATTCTGTGATTTGACTATCCCATTAGGTGAAACTAAAACTTGTAAGTACTTAATTTCATAGCTGAACTGCTGGGTACTAGTACTGTACAATAATAGTGTAAGTACAAACTCTTTGTAAGAAGTTAATCATGTCCTATTCACCAGTCTGGTACAGAGAATCACTCCCTATTGAGGCTCCACCATCGTACAGAGGGACTTCAGTCAAGTACTCATACAAAATCACCATAGCAACGCAGAAAGTGGGGTCCCACATCAAAATGGTCAGGATACCATTCAGAGTGCTACCAATAAGTCCTATCATGAACTTGCAGGACTTGGCAGCTCTGTGTGGTAATGAGACTACTGAGGAACTGCAGCCCACCAATCCATTTTCTGAAGAGAGGAAGGTTGAAACACCTTTGACTATGGCTTTACAAGTTTTACAGGTAATTTGGACTATTCATTTGATAGGCTATTCATGTCCACATAATAATTAAAATATTGATTTCTGCCCACATCTACCTGCGAGTAATAAATCTGAAAAAAAAAAAATACATTTTAAAACTATCACAGGATATGGACAGTAAAACAAGTAAAGAATAATAAATCTGATATTATTCATGATTTGATAAAATTCTTCCCTAAACATTTTTCAGTAACCTGTGCTGAATTTCAGAATCTCACAGCCAGAAGAAGTCCTAACTCCTACATGATAACAAACACCAGAGGCAAGGTGGGCCGCTTCTGTCTGTTCAAATCAGCATACAAGCTTGGTGAAGACATTGTTGGCACTTTTGACTTCTCTGTGGGGACTGTCACATGTATGCAGGTAATTATGGTTGAAAATAAACCCTCTAGCTTTTGGCCTAAGGCCCCAAATTAAGTATCTCCTGTAGTACTAAATGTATGAGAGGCAGAAAGGCTTCCTGCCTTTACTTTTGCCATTTGGCAGCAATAAAACAAACTATTGCTCAGACCATCCTAAGGGTTCTTAACCTTTGGTATGCTTTGGAGCGAATCTGCTGGAGCAGATTCGCTTCGGGTTCTTTGTGCTTTGGTGCAGATATGCTACAATGGGACTACCTTCACATTTTGGTCAATTCTATGCCATTTATATAATGATTCATTCAATTCATGCTAAATAAAGAGAAATTCAAAAATGCGGCGTGCGCGTTCTTTACGGTTCAAATCTGCCGCACACCAAAACGCTCCCGCATACCAAAGGTTAAGAAGACTAAGAATCAGGGTGTAACACAAATTATGTCTAACAACTCTTTAATTACCTGGTCAAAAATTGGACCTAGAATAACTGGAACCTAACTGGCAATACTACCTTTCAGGTCTCAGTATCACTACAACCAGAAGAGGTGATCAAATCAAAGTCACCTTCTAAGAATGTCAGCAAGGACACCAGCAGTAGATCTATGACAGTGGCCAGATATCATGAAGTGACGCTAGGACTGACACAATCACAGCTGATTTTACCTATACCTTTGCATATCACACCAGCTTTTGAAGTTGATGATGGTAAATATTGATTGTTATTTTTTACATAATGCCTTTTTCCTACAGCGCAGGGCGTTAGTGTCAGTATTTTATCCATCCAGGGTAAGATTCAAGAAATGTAAAGACAAAAAAGTAGGATTCAGAATTAATAGCTCACTGCACTTATTGGGCCCAGTTTCCATCCTGCGCCGCATGCCCTGTCACCTATGCACTTGATGATCTTACGACTGCGTCAGTGAGCAGAGTTCACGCAGCTGAATTTTTGGCCAGTTGTTGTTGTAGTTTGAACTGTTTGTCATTAATACCCTAAGGGCTGATTCTACCAAATTCAGATATATTTTATTAGTGGAATAAAGTTGACGTCTGACTGTTGTAGTATGGAAAAACTGTCAAAAATTCAAAATTTGTTCTCAGGATAAGACTTATTCTAGGTATAAAAGTTTGGTGAAATGCGTCCTAAGTAGTAGTGCACTTATTTACTTATGGTATCTGAACATCGCCCGTCTGTCAATCTAACACTCTCTCACTCAAGCACCAACCAAACAAAAAATAAATAAAATCTACTTTATTCTTCCAGTATCCCTAAGTTGGCGTCTCCACTTCGAATTCGTAACTTCAAATGAGAACCTGTTACCTAACCCAGAAGAGAAGGACTGGACGGCGCCACTAAACGTGTCAATAGAGACCATGGTTTGGAACCTTCCAGTCAAGATATATTCTACTTTGCCCAAGCAGATCACACAGCATTCAATAGGCAATGATGCTTATACCATGTTTATTAAATAAGGGGGCAGATAGTGAAATTCAGAGGAAGATTTTGTTTAATTGTTTCATTCCAGCATGCCCAAGATTATTTGTTATTTATTTATTCAGTAGTATGTACACATAGGTACATTTTAAATGTTTAAGTTGGTACTAACATAAACGCATTAGAGTTTTACTGTGCACCAAAATCATCGACTACACCATTTAGAGTATAACCACTAAAGTAGTTAGTTCGGTAAAAAGTAACAACAACAAAAAATAAAGCATAATGACAATGGTTATAAGCGTAATATTGTTCATTAGATTATAACTGAAGATAGATAAGGCGGATAACCCACTACAACGCGCCACGCGACGGGCGCAGGTAACGCCCACGCGCATGATTTTTTACAAACAAATTCAATAAAAACATGCTTCCGCTCGGGGAATTTGGCTCCGTTTTCCGCACCCCATTGCATGGGGCATTGTAGTGTGTGACCCTAACTCTGACTCTAAGCATAAACTTATTATATGTTCTGTGCTTTGATTATATAATCAAAGGTTCTGTGATTATGTGTCACACAGAATCTGGAATGGTAGATGGTAGTGTAACATTGTTTTCAAATTTTTGATAGTTTAATGTAAAATAATTACTTTAAATCATATTACTATGTAAAAATATGAATTTATGTATTTGTTTCACATGAAATAATGTAAAGAATAATAAGATAATAACTTTGATATTTACAAATATTTATTAAAATAGTACTTAAAACTATTAATTAGTGTCATTCATCAACAGACTCTTTATCCCAATCTTTCATTTTGGCACCCATCATGAAGTCATCCCTGAAATATGAAAAAGATTGTTAGTATATTACAAAACAGATATCTCAGTTATTTGTTTGTAGGCTAGTCGCTTTAATGTAGTCACCAAGTTCATGCTAAGAACGAGAAGATTTCTAGCAAAGTACAACCTGCAAAAGTTAACTTGAGATCCGAGCGGCCCCTCTTGACGCCTTAGTAACGCGCGCTTGCGTCATCCGAACGACATCTCAAATTAACTCTTGTGGGTTGTAAAAATCTAAACTCAGTGGCATGCATCTCCCAGCCTCATGGTAGATGCATCAATTTTATTACATAATGTATTTCACAATTTCATCACATTCCATTACCTCAGTGCACTCCATTTTGGTTTGTCCTCATCTTTAATTTCATTCTTTGCGAATGTAGTCTGTTCATCAACAATAATTGACTTGCTTTGTCCCATAAGTGTGTCTAAAAAGGCTCTCTTATCAAACTTCTTTAATATCTTCTCTTTTTTACCTTCAGACAAATCATTTCTATCCATTTCTTGTTCTAGAGTTTTCTGTTGGTTTCTGACGGCATTGAAAAGTTGTACTACACCTTTCGTAGCTATTTTTGTTAATAATCTTTCTCTGTCTTTTTCTAGCACGTTTGGCTTTACTCTTATTGATGGTTTTTCATGTTTCTGAAAAGTAAATTTACTGTTAGTCATTCAGATTTTATAATTATGATTTCAATTTTGTTACCCAACTGCCCAGCTACTAGATTATGATAACTTAGGTATTGCCCAATTTTTTTTTTAATAAAACCATTGCCCCACACTAGGAATTTCTTCTGTATTGTGGGTGCATTTACAAACATTTAAAGTCACATACACAAACAGCCTGAAAACATATATATACAACTTGTAACGTTAAATGCGCAAAACCTCAGACACCCCAACTGATTTTTAATTCGATTGACCTAATTTCAGAGAGAATTGAAGTCATTAAAAAAATTGTAAAGGTTTTATGTGCTGTTTTAGTTTTACTGGCCATTCTGATTGTTTCTTGCGTCTGCGACAACGCTTTACCGAGGGAGGAGTCGTCACCAGGCCGCTGCGCCACGCTGACATTGGCTTGCTTGACCTATTAATAAATACACACGGAACCGTTTTTAATGAAGATTTTTTGAAAAATGTGACCTATATTAAAAAGTGGTTCAATTAATTCTGCTCGTTATTCTGATCAAACTATTTTCAGGTTTTGCGCATTTAACGTTACACGTTGTATAAATATTGATGAATTGGAAGTTACCTGTTGCTTATATGAAAGCAAGATATAGGATTTTTTTTTAAAGAAATAAATTGTGTTTTGATAAGTAATCCAACAAAACTCAAGCTGCTAACAACTCTATATAGACAGAAAACATCTTACCACTCTCTTAGCAGGAGGTTCTGAGGAGACCTCCACTTCTTCTTTCTTCAATACTGGCTTCCTCTCTCCTGTATCATCTATAACTTCAAATGCTGGTTTCTCTTCCTTGACAATCTTAACTATTTCCGAATGTTTCTTAGCCCTTGATAACACTAATGTCTTTTTGTTCTTGGGTTTGCTAGATCCTAAGATCTTTGCTACGGAGTCTGCCCAGCCTTCATTTGTTACAAGAGCAGCCTTGCCATCTTCCTCATCATCAGAGAGTTCACTTCCGGCATCCGAAGCACCGCTTTCGTCATCAGAGGCAACACTTTCGGCTTCCAGAGCACCGCTTTCAGCGTCAGAGGCACCGCTTTCGCCATCAGCAGCATCACTATCGGCATCAGGAGTATTACTATCGGCATCAGGAGCATCACTATCAGCACCAGGAGCATCACTATCGGCATCAGGAGCATCACTATATGCATCAGAAACATCACTTTCGGCATCGGCTTCGGATTGGATGCCATCCTCCGCATCTTCGTTTATGTCTTCAATTTCATTCTCCGATACTTCGGATTCCTCTGCGCTTGACGAATCCGATTCTGAATCCACTACAAAATATTCAAAGCAAAGCATTACAAATATTAAAAAACATTACAAATATTTAGGAAAACTTCGGTTTCACAAATTTAAGACATACTTGAAACTTTAAGCACAGGTTTATTCATTGTTTCAGCAACGACCATATTTTTGTATGATTTCTGATACTTATTTCAAAATCTTATTTTATTTATTTCTAAGATTCACGTGTTTTCTTTCGTCCACATGCAATGCGACTTTTTGACATTTGAAGGATAGTGTCAAATTGACAAGCAATATGGGTGCGTTCAATTTATTGTTGTGATCTACGGTTGTTAAATTATGAGAATTATGACCGTTTTGCAAAATGGGAAATGTAATATATTTTATTACAAATTTTGTTTTCGATATTTGATCTTGTTTGTTTTATAATTATTGTTTTATAGCTTCCAATAATAACATTTTCTACAAAATATTTTATTGACGTGGGATACCAACTATGACGAACGAAACGCAAAATTGTTTTTAAAAATAAAATACAGCTGATCGACAAGGCAAGAGAAGTTTTGTTTCATTCGTGAGAAAAGAGAAAATGGTGGTTTTGCTTTAATCATGGCGAATATTGGGAACCCTTTATCTTATCTAAATAGAAGGGAATACGGACTCTTACCAGATATTAAGTCTCAATTCTTTAACAAACGTTTAAATGCAGCTAAAAATTTGTATCGACGGGAACTTGTGTGCCATTTCGGATGTGTAAATGCTATTGAGTTTTCCAGCAATGGCGAATTACTTGTATCAGGTATGCATTTTCATAATATTATGCCTACACACTACTACTCATGTATTTATATTTAATTAATTCAAACTTAGCAGCAAAACATAACTAAAATAATAAGGTAACACACGATTGTAAAAAAAAAATAGTAGTATTATTTATTTGTATGTATTTTATTTGTTAATGGGTGTCTGCAACATAAACTCCAATGATAAACTAGTAGTTTGCGGTTTCGCTGAACATAAAACAAAAAGTACATCTGAATGGTAGCTGCAAAGGAAATTGGGTCAGAGTGTCGTCTTAGAATTCAATTAATAATGATAGCAGTTAGAGTAAGTTTTCAAAAAGTCTGGGATGTCCTAAGGTACAATCATGGGCCCTTACTCCATATTAAATTATTACAGTCTGTAGCTCTACAGCATATTAATTTATGATTAGTAAATGGTGTGATGCTTATAAATGCAATGACTTTTTGATCCCAGTCAAAACTCCAGACATGGGTTCTTTCATTAAGTTATTATCTGATCTAAGGAAATCCACTGTTGCCTAGTGACACAGCTTTGTTCATTACCGTTGAAGGGAGAATGGGACAGAAATGCTTAACAAGCATTATTATCATCTGCCTAGCCCTTTTCCCAACTATGTTGGGGTCGGCTTCCAATCTAACCGGATGCAGCTGAATACCAGTATTTTAAATGGAGCCACTGCCTTTCTGACCTCCACAACCCAGTTACTGGGTAATATGATACCCCTTGGTAAGACTGGTTGTCAGACTTTCAGACTTCTGACTACCCGTAATGACTATCAAAGATCCACAAATGACAGCCGGGACCAACAGCTTAACAAGCTTTCTGCGGCACGGAGGGGTCTCGGTATGTAAAGATGGTCACCCATCCGCAACCCAACCGCGGCAAGCGTAGCTTAACCTGATCGATCGACCTGTGTGGCTGTTATTATTTAGCCACTAGCCCTTCAGCAATGCTTCAAAAGCATGACAATTTATTATTTTATGCTGATATTTAGTAGCCCAAGATCCTTATTTATATGGACAAAAGCTACCTAACAAAAGGTAGCTTAGCAAGCCTACTGATCAGGGACTTCATCAGGCTTTACAAACCAGATATTAGTACCTACTTTCCCCCTACCCACCCTGTTGCATTGCATCACCTGCCTGCACTATTATTTTATTAAAAACAAATGAATTCTTCTTCGTCTTTATACAGTAGCCGGCACATAACTTGGCAAGAGTCCTCCCCTTTTCCTCTCCTTTCTTTAACTGTCTTCTGAACAGACGTGTTTAAAATAAATTATGGAAATAACCGTAGAATAATTACAAGCAATCAAAGTGATATTTTTTTTGTTGCACTAAGTGTATATGCGCAAACTTATTCCCACTACGGCAAAACCTTGCCAAGTGACATGCCGCTGACTGTACAAATATTATCAGGATGCTAGTATAGCAACAAGATTAGCAATTGTCCTCTTAGATTAATTTGAAACCCATCTTCTTATGTTCCTTGAGACTTAAGACTGGTAATTTTTTGTAGCCAAAATTCAAAAATAAGAAAACTAGTACAGAAACATAGTAAAGTTTTAGTAGGTTCTAGTCAAAAAGCAATCTGAAATAAGCAGTTTTTTATACATGTATAAGACTTTGCAATATCAGGTGGCGATGACAGGAGGGTGATGCTGTGGCAGTTCGGGCAAGCCATCCTTGACCGAGGCAAGCCCGAGGCTATGAAGGGACTGCACCAGTCTAATGTCTTCTGTCTCGGCATCACCAATGACAACAAGAAGATCTTCTCAGGAGGGAACGATGATATTGTAAGTTTTTGATACAGATGTTTTAAAATTAGGGACAGTAATGATTTGGGAGTGTTTAAAGTGGTTCGAAAAAACACCAGCCCATGGCAGTGCAGCCTAAAAGCAGGAAATAGTTACAATTTTGTTGTTAGATGACGTATATTAAATTACTAGTAGCTTCTGCCCGTGACTTTGTCTGCGTGGAAAGAGATGGATTTTTGTACCATATTCCTTTAATTTGGAGCAAAGTACTAGGAAATACAACATTGACACACAGGCCTTGCAATCTCAACTGGACCATCTACAGGAGAAACTAAGATCAATGACTAATAAATATAATACCTCTGAAGATCTAATGAGGGAATATGTGTTGGCAATGAATGAGCTGGTGAACTCACAAACTAACAGCTGTGAGCGCTGTCAAATACCATCCAATGTGCCTACGCCAGACCATTCATTATCAACATGCAATACCACGTTACCGCATCCTTGTGTTGATTTGCCAATTCCCTCTGTTAATAGTTCCTTTACCACGTGTAAACAAATTGTAAACAATGATATTGTACTTTTTTGTGATGAGATTGGAAAGGACTTAGGTCACTTATTGTCAGATGAATATCCGGGACACTCAATAATAAATTACTGTATGCCTGGTTGTTCTTTATTTGATATAATGAAAGAAATTATTAAATGTAACTTCAAGCAAGAAACAACTTTGTTAATTTTTATGGGAAATAGGGGAAATTTAAATAAAGGAGAATTGCTCCAATATCATAGAACATTGTGCAACCTTAGTTTAAGAAAAATTGTGTTGTTTACATTCCCTTATAGTAACAGTTTGCCACAGGAAGAAAACAAATTAAGATTTGATATAAACTTGACATTGCACAATTTAACTTATAATGATAATCTAATCCAGTTGGTTGACACCAACTCTTATATTGATAATAATTTATATTTGACACAAGATAGATACAATATTGTTATGTACTATCTTTCTAACTATCTGAAAAGACAGATAGCTATGTCGCTATCATATTTTTTTTCTATTTCAGCCAAAAATTTGGCTAAACAAATTGCTCCTTTTGAGCAATGCAAAAACATTTTAAACTGTTCTGTCAATAATTTGCTCAAAATTAATGACATTAATCATCATTTAAATTAGAAATTAGGACAATAGAGGCAACCTCTAGCAAAAATGTAACTAAGGCAATTAATAACTCAAATGAAAGTGTAAAAAAATTAAACAGTATCAATCTGGTGCATCAAAACATTCAAGGATTTTTAAACAAAGACTTAGAAGTAGAATTATTCCTGAATTGTTACAATGTAGATATTCTTTGTATGACAGAACATTGGCTTAAAAGCCACCAGTTCATGTTCAATTTTAGTAATCACCAGGTTGGTAGTTCATTCAGCAGAGTAAATGCTATACATGGTGGTTCATTAATTTTAGTACATAACCAGCTTAAATTTAAGGACCGAAAGGACATTGTGAGCCTCTCTGTTGAGCGGACAATTGAAATAGCCTGTATAGAATTGGAGCAGTTCATTATATTAAGTGTATACAGACCTCCTTCAGGATTGTATGATTGTTTTGAAAAGGTTATGGATGAAGTGTTGCACAAAATCTGTAATACAAACAAGTCCATCATCACTTGTGGTGATTTCAATGTTAATTTGTTAGAAAATTCTGGGTTAAGTACTAAAATCATAAGTTTGTTTCAGTCATACAATCTTGCTAACCTATTTTTGGAGCCCACTAGAATAACTCCTACTAGTGCCACATGCCTAGATAACATTTATACAGATATTATACCAAACCACAAAGAAATGATTAATTTAATAGACTCAGATCATTGCGGCCAGCTGATCACTATTACAAATCAAAACAAAAAAGTTATTAAAAAAGATATCACTGTCAACCCAAAAACAACTAAACGCTTAGAAACATTTAAAAGTAAACTCTTAAGTAAATTACCACTTTTGTTGACTAATGATGACCCTAACAAACAATATAATGATTTTTTTAATATGTATTGCACACAATTTGATAAAACTTTCATTCCAAAGACATTATCAGTCAATAGTAACGCTTCCTTCAGTGACTGGGCCACCATTGGTATACATAAAAGTAGAAAAAGACTTTATGAATTATATGATGAACGAATTTGTATAAACACTGCTGAATTTAATTTATATGTTAAAA
Source organism: Eremobia ochroleuca (assembly GCA_949629135.1). Classification (NCBI taxonomy): domain Eukaryota; kingdom Metazoa; phylum Arthropoda; class Insecta; order Lepidoptera; family Noctuidae; genus Eremobia; species Eremobia ochroleuca. The sequence continues at coordinate 6,933,414 of OX451403.1, read as the reverse complement.
ATTATTCTAAAATATTTAAAATAGTCTGTAGTATGGCCAAGTCACGTTATTTGAGTTCAAAAATTAAAAATAGTAATAACATTATTAAAATGACTTGGAATATCATTAATAGCGAAACAGGAAGGTCATGCAACCGAAGTAGTGACTACAGCCTTGCTATTGATGACAATGTAATTAGATCAGATTCCCAGGTTGCCGCGGCCTTTGAAAATTTCTTTGCAGAGATTCCCGTGTCAACCACTAAATCTCTAAGCTCATCACCCACTGCTGCAGAGTCTTTACTTAAGGAAAACGTTCCAGTTTGTGATTCGGAATTTCACTTCGAATTTGTCACTTGTACAGATATAATTAAAACTTTTCACATGTTAAATGTAAAAAAGACTGCAGATCTATGGGGTAATTCTGTGGATGTTGCTAAGACAATTATAAACATTGTAGCACCTACTTTAGCTGTTATATTTAATAATTGTATTGAATGTGGTGAGTTTCCTGATCTTATGAAACACAGTAAAATAATACCGTTGTTTAAATCGGGTAGTACATCAGACCCTACTAATTATAGACCTATTTCCGTACTACCCACCTTTAGTAAAATTTATGAAAAACTTATTTTAAATCAATTGCAAAGATTTTTCAATAACAATAAATTACTGAATAATAAACAGTTCGGTTTTACAAGGGGTCGTTCAACTACCGATGCCGGAGTTGAACTTTTAGGACATATTTATAGTGCATGGGAGGACAAATGCGATGCTTTGGGCATCTTTTGTGATTTGTCCAAGGCATTCGATTGTGTTCTTCATGAAACCTTAATCAGGAAACTTCACCACTACGGAATCCGGAACGCCTCTCTGGATCTTCTCACTTCTTACTTGAGTGATAGGATTCAGAGAGTTGATGTTAACGGGAAAAGGTCACCCGGATCTGTAGTAAGAATGGGGGTCCCACAGGGCTCAATACTTGGACCATTTTTATTTACTATTTATATCAATGACTTGCCTTACCTCATAAAGGACGAACATGATATAGTGTTGTTTGCAGATGACACTTCACTTTTATTTAAACTCAAACGTCAACAGCTGGTTACTGACAGTATAAATAGTGCCCTCGCAAAAGTAGTTAGCTGGTTTAATGTTAATAATCTACTTCTTAACGAAAAAAAAACGAAATGTATTAAGTTTACGATACCAAATGTTAGACAAGTAGAAACTCGTGTTCTCATAAAGGGTGAAGAGTTAAAACCCGAAAATTCCACTGTATTCTTAGGCATAACTTTGGATGCCAAGCTTCAATGGGGCCCCCATATAGATAAATTGTCAAAAAAGCTTAGCTCTGCAGCATACGCCGTTAGGAAAATTCGTGATTTAACTGATTTAGAGACAGCCCGTTTAGTTTACTTTAGTTATTTTCATAGTGTGATGTCATACGGTATTCTGTTGTGGGGAAATGCCGCCGATATTCAGACAATTTTTATTTTACAAAAAAGGGCAATTCGTTCCATTTATAAATTAAGTCCCAGACACTCCCTCAGAGACAAGTTTAAAGAGATTAATATAATGACTGTGCCTTCTCAGTACATTTATGATAATCTTTTGTATGCACATAAAAATATTAATCTGTTTAAAAAATACAGTGATATCCATAACATAAATACTAGGAACAAACACAAATTTGTTGTTCCTACAACAAGGCTCAAGAAAATAGGTGGCTCGTTTAGATGCCAATGTATACGTTTTTATAATAAACTTCCTAGCCACATTCAAGAACTAAGCATTAATAAATTCAAATCTTTTATAAAGCTAAAACTATGCCAGAAAGCCTATTATACTGTAAAAGACTATATTGAGGACAAAAAAGCTTGGGATTGAGCTGCTCCAATAGGTCTAGACAGTGAATGTTGTTTATTTTTTATTTTTTGCTGATTTACACTTTTTTTTTTTTTTTTCTCTTTCTAAATATCTATTTATATACAGAATGACATGAACATTTACTGTTTAAAGTCTTATATTATTTTAATTATTGTGAATGTGAGGACTATGTGGGTCATTGTTTCCGTTTTAATCATGGTCTGGCACTTTGAGTGGTTTATGCGGTCTACACAAATGTCCTGTCCTTGGTATTACTCGTCGAATCGTTGAGCTCCTTAAGTTCTGAGTTGAGCTGCACGGTTACTGACGAATGCGTGCCCCGACTGCACAGGTCCACTCAATCTGTGTGGTTCTTTCCTCAAAAGACCACTTCAGACACCAATCTACATAGTCCTCAAAGATCAAAGATTATTTCCGGATTTTTATATACACATTGACATTGATGAATATTATATAAACAATGACATGGATATTTACTTTGTAAAGTATCTTATTTTTATTATTATTATTATTGTGAGTGTGAAGACTATGTGGGTCATTTCTTTTTTCTGTTTTCCTTCTTAGTTAGTTTTAATCATGACCTGGCAGTTTGAGTAATTTATGCGGCCTACCCAAATGTCCTTTCATTGGTATTGTTCGTCGACTCGTAAAGCTCCTCAAGTTCTGAGTTGAGCTGCACGATTTTTGACAAATGCGTGCACTGACTGGACAGGTCCTCTCAATCTGTGTGGTTCTTTACTCAAAAGACCATTTCAGACACCAATCTACATGGTCTTCACATGATCTGACCAAGATTATGTCTGGACTTTAAAAGAGACTGTGACCTCTGAGTTTGTTTCGGCCTTTCTTCTCAGAGTAGTCAGATAGGAAACGCCGACCTCATCTAGTTTAAAAAAAAATGTGATTGACATGTAAAAGTGTTTGTACAAACCTACTTACAGAAAATAAATCATTTATCATTTATCATTTATCATTTATCATTTACAAGCTTGGCCTGAAGCAATAAGAGTGTTTCAAAACCTTTCCAAAATAATTTTTTTAGTCGTAAAATTTGGTGAAGGGCTAAATCTAAATTACTTCAAACCTGTAAAAAAAAAAAGAAATTCAAACATGTCGATCATGGAGTAATCCACTGTCTTTCAAACAGATTGAATTTCACTCAAATCTAACGCCTGTATCACCAATTATCGATTTGCAGTTTATACAGCCTTGGCCAAAAGTATTAGGCACCCCCATAAAACACGTGCTACTAATAAAGTATAACAAAAACAAAGCTATCTGTAATCTGTTAAACAATAGCCCTTGAGGCTATGAGGTGTACTTAAACGTTAATTAAAACCATAGATAAGGTATTTTGACGTGTCATAAAATACCTGGTCCACAATTAGTGGGAAATGGCATTTAATGACAAATATTTAAATATTTTCTCAGTCTCCATTATCTGTTCATAGTGTCAAGAAGCTAGTGTGTGTTATTTTTTTGACAAGTAGAGACTATCTATTTTAAGAAGAGGGCAAATCCCAGATAGAGATCGCCAAGTTGATAAAATGCTCTTGATGTGCGGTGCAATCTGCTCTTAAAAGGTTCGCGGAGACTGGTTCTCACACAAAAAGGGTGAAAACGGGCAGAAAACGTGTGACTACTGAGCGCCAGAACAGAAAACTCATTCGTGACTCAAGAGCCCGCAAAAAACTTCTGAACTCGCTGAAGCTCTATCGGAGGACATTGGAAAGCCGATTAGTTCTCGAATGGCAAGAAGACTCACAGAAGCTGGCTTAAAAGGCTGTAAAGCCAGGAAGAAGCCTCTGTTTTCTAAGAACAAAAAAAGATCCGCTTAGAATGCGCTCTACAACACCAACATTATACTGAAGAAGATTGGTCCAATGTTGGATGGTCCGACGAATCGAAATTCGAGGCAAGTTTTTATATCATCGGTATAAAACAACAACTAGCTACTAATTATTTCATGTAACAATTACAACCAATCTAACATTGGGTGTTTTTTTAAATGCTTTTAGGTATTCGAAACGCCGGGTGTGACGTTGTGAGGCGGCGTGTCGGCGAGAAATACCATCTATATTGTGTGGTACCTACCGTCAAACACGGAGACGGCAGCATTTTGATCTGGGGCTGCATGGCTCCCGATGGGTTTGGCGAAATGTTCGCGAAAGCCGCATGAACAGTGAAAAGTACATCAATGTGCTAGAAACTGTCTTGATGCCTTCATTGATGCGCATTTTCGGTGTCAACAAACTTAGAAGGCGTCAAATTCCAGCAAGATAATGCTCCATGTAATACATCGGCGACCACGATGGCTTGGTTTAGAAATAACAGCATTGTCTTGCTGGACTGGCTGGCGCAGTCTCCAGATCTGAACCCCATCGAGCATCTTAGGGGTATACTGAAGCGCAAGATACGGGAGTATAGAATTACATCAAAAGCAGCGTTAATAATAATAATAATAATAATAAAAAAAATCCTTAACAAATGAGTGGGATGCTATTAGTCCTGATGAGTGCACAAAGCTTGTACGCAGTATGCCCCAAAGGATTGCTGCGGTGATAAAAACGAAGGGTGGACCCACTAAATATTTATTTTTATTTTTATCAATATATAGGAAACATAGACAACAAAATTAGTTTTATTTGTCATCCCAAATGTGTGTAATGCAATCATTTCTAGGGTGCCTAATACTTTTGGCTTTTAGAATGTTGGATCTCTGTTGGAAACCAGGCAAAATAAGAGCTGTCCGAGATGCGAGTTATAGGTATTGTTATTGTAGCCGAGGTAAACTGCCATGAAAAAATCCATAGTTCAAGAAATACGAAGTCACTCAGAAATGCAAAGAAGATAACTAGAAACACAGCTAATTATATCTTTGAACAAATCACAAAACATTCATGCTGTCACACGCGGCACCACAGTTATAAATAAAATAGAAAGCATAAAACCCGGCTGACAAGAAGGGTTATGTTTTTAGCGCATGTCTTTGTATGGTACATAGTTATGCTCTATGTATGTAGGATTCTTTATTCTATCATAGCATCCAGCTGTCTGTTCTGTCTGGATGCATTGTAATGAGTTACATGTCTTTAGGATTGTGGTGACCGCCCAGCGTAACAAACGTCACTTTTAATCGCAATCCGATGGATTTTGAAGGAAATTCCCAATTCACTGGGTGAGGTTTCACAAAAATCAACATGGCTGACTATAACCCAATAGTCGTGAAAAAAGTTTTTAGTAAATAGTACCTACGTCAAAATAAAGGGCTCGAGGAGACGATTCCAAAAATGTGACTTATGACCCTGGGGTCCACCACAGTCAATCAATTAATATCATAAATCAAAAAAGTTAATAATATAAAAAAAAAACAATTATTTTTTAAATATTATTATCTTTTTGTGCATACCTACTACTAGGCCACAAAAAATCCATGTCTTTTCTTGTTCCCCCGACCCATCCCGTCGCATCGCATCGCCTGCACGCGCTATTACTTCGTTTCCGCTTAGCGTTCTTTCAGACTCTTTTGCTTTTTGCTAGGTTCTTAAGGGTCCAGCGTGATGTTAAATAAAAAATTGGTTGTCTGTAAAGTCGGTTTACGGACGATAATTTTACATGATAACGTCATAGTGGAAGACAGATAGATGCATCACAAGCCGAACGCTTAGGCCGATCGTGCCTCTTTATCGCTTGTTCCGCGCTCTCGCTTGCACGCTCGGCTCAGGCGGAACGTGACAATGAATCATGCTTTTTCTTGCGTGCAGCCGGCGTTCATCGATTTATAAGACGTTATCACGTCAAAAAAGCCTAGTCTTCTTGCATTGGGCTATCAAATGCACAAATATATTTTTTTAATCCTACTAGTTGCTTCAGAAATTAGCGCGTTCAAACAAACAAACAAACTCTTCAGCTTTATCGTTAATCTAGATAAGGTAGTGCACTAAGGTAGTGCTACATTTAGGAACAAATATTCATAACAATGCTAATGTCTTTATTAAACTAGACTAGGAATCTAAATAATGCACCATGTCAACACAGGTGATAGTCCACGACTTGGAGAGCAAGAGTCCACTGGAAGTGCTGCAGCATCAGCGCGCGGTGTGCAGCCTAAGCATCGACCCGTTCAACGAGCGCGTGGTTACCACCGCCGGGAACGACGGCCGGTTGCTGCTCTTTGACACGAGGCAGTCAGTACATGGTAAGGAAATCCACATTTACCTATTAGCGGAATAATATACGGCGCAATTTTCACTATTTTATATTATATTCTAGTTTCGTAACGTAATTAAAATCAACGATATAGGTATTATAATAGTAGATTTAGGGCTAGTTTCTCGTTCGAAAATGAACGCAAAATTAATTGCGATTGACAATCTGTCACATTCATTTTGCGATGTGCTTTCCATTTATGGGGGGTTTGGGGCAGATTCTGCCGCGCTGCATGGTGGCCTGAAAATCCGCTTTCATATTGGGGATTTTAATTTGCAAGTGTGGCATTTAATGCCGGATATCGCTTCTATTATTTATTACTATTAAAAAAAATTAAACCCGAGTTAATTCTGCACAAAAATGAAGGAATTATAATTTTTTTACGAAAAATGTGTATGAAGCTAGTATGAAAAATCGAATTATCTCTTAAACGGCAAGGAAAATCGTAATATCTTTATAAGTGGTTATAGTACTAAATATTTATGATTTTTTGTCATACTCCACATAAACCGTTATGTGTACCGTTTTTTTCCCCTAGCCCTTTTATTGCAAAACGTCGGTAAAATTAGTTAACTACCCTCATTAGTTTTAAAAGAAGTGCTAATAAAAATTTATAATCGTCAAAAACATTTCTTAGAACTCATAGCACAAATAATCAACAAATTAGCTTACTTATCAGAAAAAGGTGACTGTAGTCCATAGTTGGCATTGTTGCACGATATTGCAAATCATTTAACCTTCAAGCGGGCGCGCGGCGTCGAATCGACCGCGATGCGATCGATTCTCGATACATTTATGATGCCAAATTGCTTACAAATCCAAAGAAAATTAGAATATTATTTTGATTTTATAATTTTGTTTATGTCCTAACATAATGATAATGTGATAAATACAAAAAATATTAAATAATTAGTGTTTTAAATCCCTGAAATATCCTATAGGTCTTTTAGGTTACGCGCGACCGCTGGCGTTACAAATGTCCGCGCGCCCGCTTGAAGGTTAATCACCTATTCAGACTTATTAGAAGACGAAGGACTGATGTTTCCATCGACCGATATTTTTTAATCGTGGAAAATTGAGGTCTGACAGTATTTGTATGGAAGAACTGTCCAAAGTTTAAAATTATTCCCTCGATAGTTATCTCACGTTGGAAAAATTTTAGCCCTTAATCATTGTAATTACTTAATCACTTGTTTTCAGACTCATTAGAAGAGTAAAGAATTTGTTATTTGGTATTATGGTTGTATGCAGTTTTAAAACTCATTATGTGTTGATAAATATCTAACTCAAACATAGTTGTCTAAGTGTAGGAGTAAGCAGAGGTTTATTTATTCCTTTATTTCAACCTCTGCCTACTCTTTCGGGGGTGTAGGGGTAATGCTATTTTATGTTACGTTGTTAAAAGTCTGCATTCCTCAACTTAAACACCAAAAGGAACCGTTTCATATGTAAAAATAATAAAAATATTTTGATGATTTAAATAAAATCGGTTTGATTATGACAAAAAAACATAAATAATTAGTATTATAACCAACTGTAAGGATATTACGGTTTTCCTTGCCGTTTAAGAGATAATTGGATTTTTCATACTAGCTTCATACAAATTTTTCGTAAAAAAAAATTGTAATTCCTTCGTTTTTGTGCAGAATTTTACTCGGGTGTCATTTTTGTATATAACAATAACTAATATAATAATAATAATAATAATAAAAATAGAAGCGATATCCGGCAAAAAATCCGGCACTTGCAAATTGAAATCCCTATGTCTATGAAAGCCGATTTTCAGCCCACTGTGCGCTGGTCCAGTGCGTATTGGCGGGTCGCCAGAGCCTCGTTGGTCGAAAGCAGGTGGTGGGTACCACGAGCAGGGTGAGGTAGACGTGAGTTAAATGTTATTGGGAACCCCTTACACCCCACATGGTGGAGACATATCGCTCATCCAATAGAAAAATCACGTAATTACGTTTTAGCTATTTTTCAGGAGAACGTTTTAAAAGTTTGAACTTGAAAATATGAAATATTTCCAATGATTATGCTAAAACATTTAATGTTTTTATGTATGTTACTTTACTATCAATAATAATTTGTAATAATTTCATGAGAAAACTCAAGAAAACTGTTTAAAAAAATCCAAAAAAAAAACAAACATGACGTACACTTATGCCATTTTATAAATAAAATATAACAATTATGACATAAACAAGGTTTTGAAATGGGAATAAATCATGAATTCAAACAACAAATTATTCAATTTACTTTTATTTGTATAAATCAGTTTAAGAAGAAAGAAGAAGAAGAAGAAGAAAGAAGAAGAAGAGAAGAAGTATCAAATGTATTTTTTTTATGAGTTACAAAAATGTAGTTTTCATGTTAAAACAAAGATACCTAGATAATGTAAGATACAAACATGATGATAAAAAAAACTAAAAAAAATTGTG
>OX451403.1:6904691-6924699 GCA_949629135.1 Eremobia ochroleuca | reverse complement strand
ATGAACCGGCGCATAGTCTATTCAGGAATAGTGGCAGGGTGCGTGGCTTTTTTAAATCATATGCTCGCTCTTTGGAAATTGTGAAATAAAATTGCATCTTATGCAAATCTACTATGAAATCATTATATTTGTAGGAATTTCAAATCGAATATTCTAGGGAGAAATATAGCTCTTAGCCCGCGATTTCGTCCGCGTGTATTTCGTACTTTCCTATAAAAATTTCGAAAATGTATGTTTATGATATTTATCATTTATTATAAATAAGTATTCGGGCCAAGTTTTAAGTTTGTAGATCAAATAAGTTTTAAGTCTGTTAGCTTTTTAATTAATGTTAGCTTATGTAGATCAAAGGAATCAGATTTTTCAAATATACTGCTTTCGCCCCACATGGGTGGAATTTTGAAAAATCTTTTGGATTTGTTCATAACATGTTTCAAAAGATTCGTTTTACCAATTTTGGAGTTAATCAAGCCACGCAGTAAAATCCTCCCCTGTAAAATTAACTACCCCTTTTCACCCCTTCAGGGGTAATTTTCGAAAAACTCTGATAGACGTTATTCTTTATTTTTGGTCTTAAGTATAAATATTGAGTTTCGAATTAATCGGACCGCGCGTTAAAATTCATACCAATTTTGTCACCCCGTATTTCCCCTTCATAGCATAGAATTTTTTGGTTTTCTAAACTACCCCCAGTTTAGAAAACCAAAAAATTCTATGCTTCATAATTTACATAGATAAGTATTTGTGCCAAGTTTCAAGTTTATTAACTCAAGGTATAAGATTTTTCATACAAACAATATCCCCCTTTTCACCCCTTAAAGGTTGAATTTCCAAAAACCCCTTCTTAGTGTACCCCTACATTATAAAAGGAAGCCGTGTGTACAATTTCACATTCCTAGTCTCAGTAGTTTCGGCTGTGCGTTGATATGTCATTAAGTCAGTCAGTCAGTTTCTCCTTTGTATAGATAATTTGAATATCGTCCAGCTAAATAATGAAGATATGTTTTGCGTAATTTCAGATTATCAGACCTCTTCGACGTCGCGTGAACCTCACAAGGACCGCTAAAAGAAAAAGTAAAGTCACTAGTTATAGGAAACCAATGAATTTAAGAAGTAATAGTGCAATTATTTACTATTCTGTTCTTACAAGATCTCATACAAGAAACAGAACCTGAGTTATTCTTGTTTTTTCAGGAACAGCCATCGAACAAGACAGTAGTGATAACAACAATTTTTCCAACTTTGATAATTTTGATGACAACTTAGCTCAACCAAGCACAAGCACAGGTAACGACTTGTTTCCCATGGTAGTGCAGATTAAGTGTAACTAACTTCATATTACAATGATACTAACTTGTTGACATTTTCAGGTTACCGGGGTCAAAACACATCTGCACTATTTCGAATAGCGGAGGTAGACTCCGACGATGACCAGTCAGTTGGCAGCCGGCCGATATCGCCCCGAAACCAGAACGGCAACCAAAACATTCCCCAAAACCTCGTCAGCATCATCCCGACGCCTATCAACGGGTCGCGAGACTCGCTCGGAGAGTCCCTTCGCGTAGAACCACCGGAGTCAGAGAGTAATAACTCGTCACCACTACCGGAACCCAGACGAATGAACTTACGAAGGATACGAAGGAACGGCCGCCTCAGTCTACATCGCTCAGACTCCAGCGAATCTCCGCCTCCCAAAGACCCAGCTGATCGAGCGAGTACATCAGTCATAGAACATTCTCCCAAATTAGGGTACAACAGTACAGTCGCGAGGCTCATGAATGAAACAAACGAGAGCGAATTAGAAAGCAGCTGTAGTACTGAAAGCAGTCTGTGGCCTGCCCCGGATACTATAGGCACTCCTGACAGCGGAGTCGGGACAGCTGTCGGTAGCAGCACGAGGAACTCGCAGCCCCGCGCCGACGACGTGTCTGACGACCCCGACTACCAAGCGTTCAAATTCCGACAACGAGTGAAAAAAGCACGACGCAACTACAGAACTCACATGGACTCTGACTCAAACTGAACTGAATATATACTTGTATTTATTGTGTTCTATGATAAAGTAGTATTGTAGTGGTTCTACTGCAAGTGGGCTATCCAACGACTGCATCTTATACTATTACTGTTATGCACTAGTGCTAAGAATATCCACATTTATTGGTATACGTCTACCCTTTAAATGCTTGGAGCTTGGAGCCCCTGAAGATGCCACACTATTACTAGACCATTTACGATAATCTTCGATGTATTGTAGTAGCTGAAGAGAAGAATAAGAGACATTAGTTTATCTATGTTAAATGTATGTATATGGTACTAAGCCGTGGCGTAGTTTCGAGGTTTTTGATGCGTAGCTGCAGCACTAAATATAATTGTGTACTCAACTTTGCAAAAGACGTGTGCGTTCGAGGGTCCCTCGTCAGGAACGAAGTCCTTTAGGCGATACTCACACGCTCACTCGTTCGTATATAATAGAATAGAAAGAGAGAGAGAAAGTCGCATGGAGCGGGTATAATGGTTTTTCGTTACGTGAAAATTTCTACGAGTTTACTCTTGCCGCAAGCCGCGTTGTAGAGCTTCGTTTCAATAATTAAGTTTATGACGGATCCTTTGTGTTGCTATGCATAGAACGGTTTTGCTTTTGTAAAGATAATAATGAATATAAAGTATATGATATATGTATGTGATCTAATTATTATCAAAACATAATTACTATTTAAGAAGCATCAATGTTCCCCTAGAAAGTTTGTTAGCATAAATCCATGCAAATATATGACTTGAAAATATCTTGTGTAATTTAAATTCCCCAGTAGATCTATAAAACACAATGATAAAAAAAAAAAATGTCGTGTTAGTTATAGCTGACCCACCCTTTCATAAGTGCTTGAGATTTTTTTTTTAGTACGAATCGATAGTTTTATAGTTTTATTTTATATTTTATTTATTTCAGTTAAGTACAGTAAATAAAATACAAAAGAATTATAAAATTCTATCGATTCGTATTCTAAAAAATCTCACCAGTACCTACTTAAAAAAAATACTTTAATTGAATTCTAAAAGCGTGAAGTGCTTTTTGAATCAATTTATAAGTGCGCTCCATGGTTTTGGAATTAAATTAAAGTCAATTAAATTTTTATAATTTTTTGTGCGTTTTAACTTTTGCGTCTAGTACATTCTTCGTTCAAGTATAAAGTCAACGAAGTTATGACAATTAGGGCGTAAAGAACTCCACTATCCACTTTCTGCCACCATCATCAGACTAATGTGATGCTAATGCTTGCTAGTGCTTGTGTGTGTGATGTTAATGGTGTGAAATTTTCTGGGCTAGGTACCAGTTCAGTTAGGTGTACCGCAATACTCAATACTGGGTCCATTCTTGTTCTTAGTATGTATATATCAATGATTTACCATTCTATTTAAAGGGAATCTGTGAGTTTGTACTGTTTGCAAATGAGGAGCGTCGGAACAAAAACCGATATGTCTTAATTAAGACATTATTTTTTTTATTTTTTTTTCTGTTACAAAATGTTTAATTATACACCCTTCAGGAAAGAAATCAATTAAAAAACAGTTACATCCATTTTAAAAAAAAATATCAAAATACTGTGGTCAAATCAAACCCGACAAATACATTTTTAAATTCAACTTGTTCTTGTTGTTGGATTAAAAACCGATAATTCTTATTAAGTTTTACACAATTCAACAATGGTCGGTTCAAATTCAATTCAGTTCAATACCGACATATCCATTTTGGTTTCGTCAAAAACCGATATATCCAAATGATCGCGTCAAAAACCGATTCTTATATCCATACTTGTCCGCCAAGTATCTCCCTAAATTAAGTATCTACCCTCCGTCAAGTTTCACACACCAATCGATGTCACTTTAACTGCAAATTGACATGCTATAATTTTCCACTTTTGTAACATTAAAAAACTTACAAGCTTTTTTTTAATTTGTGAAAAATATGGTAAATTCGATATATCGGTTTTCGTTCCGACGCTCCTCAAATGATACATCTATTATTTTTTAAGTATACAAAAATAGACAAGATTTCATCATCTGCCTAGCCTTTTCCCAACTATGTTGGGGTCGGCTTCCAGTCTAACCAGATGCAGCTGAATACCAGTATTTTACATGGAGCGACTGCCTATCTGACCTCCACAACCCAGTTACTGGGTAACACGATACCCCTAGGTAAGACTGGTTGTCAGACTTTCGGGCTTCTGACTACCCGTAACGACTGTCAAAGATCTACGAATGATAGCCGGGATCAACGGCTTAACGTGCTTTCCGAGGCACGGAGGGGTCTCGGTATGTAAGTATAGATGGTCACCCATCCACAGACCAACCGCGGCAAGCGTAGCTTAACCTCATCGATCGACCTGTGTGGCTGTTATTATTTAGCCACGGACCCCGCTATAATAGACAAGATTCAGAATTTTTAATTTAATTTTTTTTGCACTCTCAATAGTTGCGGATTGATTTACGTCAAATAACCCAGTTCTCAATGCCAAGAACACGAAATGTGTAAAGTTCGCCTTACCGAATGTTTGAAATCAAGGACCCCAACATCGTCTTAGGTAAAGAGGTGCTTGAAACTGAGCTCGGCAGTTTTTCTGGGAATAACAATAGATGCCAAACTTCAGCGAGGACCACAAACATAGGTATATCAAGCCTAACAGGAAGGCTCAGTTCAGCTGCCTACGCCGTCACTGACGTTGTTACAGCTCCTTAGTTATTAACACAGCGTTATCGTATACGTCCTACGGTATTCTGCTGTGGGGGTTCCGCTGATATAGAACATATATTTGTCCTTCAAAAACGAGCTGTTCGAGCGATTTACCAGCTAGGTGCCAAAGTTTCTATAAGAGATTTTTTTAATAAAGATATTGGTATTCTCACGGTTGCATCACAATTCATCTTTGCCAACATCTTATATATTAGGCAAAATATGCACTTGCACACTAAAAACAGTAATATTCACAATGTTAACACTAGAAATAAGGACAAACTACGTGCTCCCTTTCACCGGCTTCATAAGGTTCGTAACTCATTTGTTGGGCTTGGTATAACCTTTTTATATCAAGCTACCCTCTTCTTTGCTAGATTTGCCTTTTAATGCGTTTAAAGACAGGTTATATGAGTTCATATAATTGTTTTTTTATTTGACTGTATAAGTCAATTCAGTTTAATTTTATTTTAATCTATTATTGACATAATCTACTCATTTAAATGTTTTTTTAATGAGTTGATTGCAATATGTGGTTAGCTAGCGACCTCGACGATTGATCATATTTTTCTTGCCTGAGCAACCGGCAGCAAGATCGTTATGCTCCCTTAGATGTCACTGCTTGCGGTAGCGTCGGGGGTCGGGTTGCCTCCTTCCCTCAAATATGGCGAGGGTGGTAATGGCTGATCTTTGCGTTATGCTCGTGAACGGGTGCTACTTGTGGTGACTGGTCATTTTGCTGACCATGGTTTTATTGTTGTTATTAATAATAACTTGTTTATTTATTTTACTTCGATGGTCCTAGTTTATCATTTGTGACTTCAAGTGACAGCTATGTGAACAGAACCCAGCATTGCTTAGATGTAAGCTGTCACGCCATTTATGTCTGGAGGCTTTTATTTATCTAGTAACAAGGAGTACCTTTTAATAAACTGAAAGGTAGTAAGTAAGTTTTTATTTACATTTTTAGTTTTATATATTATTTTTTTGCTTGAGTAGGTACGTATAGTTTTTATTATATTTGTTGGTATATTGGCGTGGCTAGCTGACATATTATGGCAAATAATTTAATGTTCTGTGTCTTGTAATGTTAAATACTTTACATACCTATTATTGTGTTCAATCAAGTAGTTTCTAACTGAACAGACAGCTGTGCTGCTGGGGAGTTTGTTGCGCCACTTCTTCTTCCCAGCGAAAGTACTAGGAGGTGGTGAAGGGCGTGCGTTTTGGGGGATGGTCTTTTGTAATTTTGACGTTCGGAAAGTGCTGATTCTCAACCTAATTTGAATAAATTACTTTTGATTTTGATTTATACCCTCGACACCAAGTACAGACGCCAGCACATCAAGCTACCACAATCTGTCAGATTTCTTTAATAGATTTTCAACTTTAGCACTAAAGCATAAGGTTCAAAGTTGATTGGGAAAATCTGACAGTTTCGGGTAGCTTGATGTGCTGGCCTCTGTACATACATACAAAGTTCGTGCAACCACTAGCGCCATCTGTCGCTTCCGGTAATTTTCCGGTCTTATTTTTAATTATAATTCTAAAAAAATCATTACAATCATCATACCATCGACACCAAGTGCAATCTATTGAACTCGTCAAAACAAATCATATGAGCCCAAACTTGAAGGGTTTACTAGTAGCCCCTAAAAAGTTCCACTATCCACCTCCTGGCTCCATCGTCAGATCAGCTCCAAGATATCAAATTATAGTTTTTTACCTACAGTTTCATTTCGATACGACAATAATTGAGGAGCGTCGGAACGAAAACCGATATATCGAATTTACCATATTTTTCACAAATTAAAAAAAAGCTTGTAAGTTTTTTAATGTTACAAAAGTGGAAAATTATAGCATGTCAATTTGCAGTTAAAGTGACATCGATTGGTGTGTGAAACTTGACGGAGGGTAGATACTTAATTTAGGGAGATACTTGGCGGACAAGTATGGATATAAGAATCGGTTTTTGACGCGATCATTTGGATATATCGGTTTTTGACGAAACCAAAATGGATATGTCGGTATTGAACTGAATTGAATTTGAACCGACCATTGTTGAATTGTGTAAAACTTAATAAGAATTATCGGTTTTTAATCCAACAACAAGAACATGTTGAATTTAAAAATGTATTTGTCGGGTTTGATTTGACCACAGTATATTGATATTTTTTTTTAAAATGGATGTAACTGTTTTTTAATTGATTTCTTTCCTGAAGTGTGTGTAATTAAACATTTTGTAACAGAAAAAAAATTAAAAAAAATAATATCTTAATTAAGACATATCGGTTTTTGTTCCGACGCTCCTCAATAATTGTCGTATCGAAATGAAACTGTAGGTAAATTATAAGCTACTTCTAATTATTAGAAGTAGCTTAAAATTTACTTTTAAGATTTAGTTGCATTTTTAGTTAGTTACAAAGTCAAGTAGTTAGTACAAGTTATCTTAAAAGAGTGTTAAAAACTGATAAGCACTCAAGGCGAAGTAGGTTGTCGTGACGAGCGAGTCTGTCTGTATCACCCTTGTGTCCATCACAAGGGCCATTGCAAATTACAGGACACTAATATTTATACATTGAGCAACAAAATGCTCGAGCACTGACAAAGTAGTCCATTATTGCATGGCTTATAGCGAGGGTGCTAAACGCCGTGCATTACGCGTTTTTCTGTGTAAAAATGGACTACTTAAGTCACAGAAAAGTGAATTAAGTGCGGGCTTAGGTGTCACACAGTGCTATAAAAATAGTTGATAAACTAAAATATAATTCAAAGTAGCGTGTAAGAGATAACTCCAATCCAACTTTCTAGCCGGACAGAATACAATTTATTTGATATAACCATTTTCACTAATTAAGAGCCCGTAATAGCAACAAAACTCAATCTACCGATACAGTTTTGTATGATTGCATACGGCTCGACGAGCTTTGAGTTATTATACCGATTACTGATACGGCATGAGGCATAATAATAGTTGTTCTACATTTCGGGGGAAACCTTTCCCGCGAACTCTTCAACAGCATTAGAAAATTGTGCAAAAACCGTACCTGTATTGTGCAAAAAACCCGTTTTCCAAGCACGCTATGAAATTTTTTATTGCACTGAGAGTGAGTCAGTGAACTAGGTGACATATGCTAATTTTGCCATGCTATGCCAGCCAATGCCAGCTGATCAGTATTGCTATTGAACTTGAACGCAGAACGCAGTAGTCGTGAATTTAATCCAGTCGACCCATAACCTCGCCTATTTGTGAGAACAATAAAAAAAATATAAATACGTAGAAAACATGGATGGAATATCTACTTACAATAATTTCTTAGCGTTACACAAACCCCAGTTAGTATTATCTGGTGTACCAGAACATTTTTGGCCACTAATATGCAAGAAAATCACCGACCAGATTTTTGATGGCGGTTTAACGTTTCAACTCGTTCAAATAGACTATGAAGATACGAAAAAAATGCCCTACGATCCCATATGGAGTGTAATTGCAATTCGGGATATCGAGTGCTCAGATGCTAGTCATATTTACTTAGTTGATCATGCATGGACTTTCAAGGCAAATAGTATTAAAAATTGTCTAAGGAATGTGCCAGGTCTTTTAGAAAGAATGTGCAATTTGCTGCAAATATCCGGGAAAACGATGGAAGAACAAATTGATGAAGTCTGTAAAGACATGTGGAAGTATGCACAAACTTATGCAATTGGGGGTGATGAATTTTCGGTTGAAGACAGAGTTCCAGTCTGGTATGTGTTAGATGAACTGGGTTCTGGTATTACCCACTCTGATACTCCCAATTTCCGAGCAGTGCCTTTCATCTACGTGCCTGAGCAATTAACATATACTTTACTGTTTCCAATCAAAAATGTGGAAGAAGGTGACATGGTAACTAGAAATTTTGTAGAGGGTCATTACCCTGACACCATGCAGAGGGAAGCAATGCTTATTCCCTGGAAACATTATGAACATTTTGGGGAAGATTTTACCCAAGTTGAGCCAAGCTCTAAATATTTTTTGGAGGGTCACCTAGTAGAAACACTCCCAGAGCTAGAATTGTTAAAAGTAAGAGATACTAGTTCTTCTAAGCTAAAAGTGTTCTCCGAGTATAGATATATCAATGATTACCTAACAGCTCCCGAGTTTGAGATAGTTGACAATGAAAATGATGCTGATGTATTGTGGTACATGAATCACTTCAAAGAATTTCAAGATTTAAGTGTAAATTCACCAAATAAGTTTGTTAATCAATTCCCATTTGAATATGTTATGACGATTAAGGATCTGTTGGCTGTTATATCCAGAAGGTCTTCAGCAAAATACTGTAATGATAACAATTCTCTGGATACAAATCCGGTTTGGTTGCCCACAACCTTCAACATGAAAACTGAACTGCCAAAATTTGTTGCATATTACATGCAGAGGAAGAAGGCTGGATTAGATAATCACTGGATTTGCAAGCCATACAACCTTGCAAGAGGTTTGGACACTTACATAAGTGATAATTTAGATTTTCTTTGTCGATTACCACTGACTGGACCTAAAATAGCTCAGAAGTATATTGACAACCCTGTTCTCTTTGAAAGGCCAGATGTTGGACAAGTGAAGTTTGATATTCGTTATGTTATTATTTTGCATTCTGTTAGCCCAACAGAAGTTTATGTTTATAATAACTTCTTCCTCAGGTTTGCTAATAAACCATTCTCTTTGAACAACTTCGAAGATTATGAGAAACATTTCACTGTTATGAACTACAGTGAGAACGCACCACTTTTCAAGATGTTATGTGCAGACTTTAAAGAGGCGTGGTCTAGGCAGTTTGCCAATTATGACTGGGTAGATGTTGAACAATCAATATTCAAGATGATATCAGAGTTATTTAGTGCAGCAACTTCAAAGGGTCCTCCATGTGGAATAGGAAAGAGCCCACAATCAAGAGCCTTGTATGCTGCCGATATTATGTTGAGCTGGCGAAAGAAGGATAATGAAAAGGTCATTCAACCTATTTTGTTAGAGATGAACTGGATGCCAGATTGTCGTCGCGCTTGCGAGTATTACCCCGATTTCTATAATGATATTTTCTCCGTAATGTTCTTGAACAGAGAAGTTGAATCTTGTACGAAAGTTATGTAATCTTTACGCAACATTTACATATTCAACTGTTATATGCATTTACCAGTTTATTGTATTACTATACAATGTTTGTAACTCGCATAATAAAACAATGTAATCCTGACATTTGAAACTTTATTTAACATCTTATTCTTTAAGTTAAGGAATTATTAATTTAAACAAATACATTATTATTATTCCAAAGAAATTAAATTAATATAATACAGCTAATTGGGTTTACATTATATCACTTCTTAGATTGCTTGATATTAATAATAAATACAAAGTTTTAGTTTTTCTGTAGTACCCTCTTGTCGTCATCCTGGATCAAACCGAAGGGGTTATCTTCATCAACGTCTCTGCGGCTGAGTAGCACTAGGACCACTATTACTGCTATCAAGATAAACAGCATAATCCAATAACGTCGGTAGATACCTCCGGCTCTTCGCACTCGAGAAGATGGGAGTGAGTTCCTAGTACAAGAAACACTATTTAGAATACTGTTTGTAAATGATTCGAAATTGTGAGCGAAACCGGACTGGTCTTAATAAATTATTTACACTGACATATTTCCTGACTTTAGATTTAGTCATCTGCCTAGCCGTTTCTTAACTATGTTAAGGCTTCCAGTCTAACTGGATACAGCTGAATACCACTATTTTACATGAAGCAACTACCCATCTGACTTCTACAATCCAGTAACTGGGGAATTCTATACCCCCTTGCTAAGACGGATTGTCACACTTTGGGGCTTCTGATGACCAGTAACAACTGTCAAAAATCCACAAATGACAGTCGAGACTAATGGCTTAATGTGCTTTCCCAGGCATGAATCAACTAATATTATAATCTTGAATGGGGCATGTGCTTGAGATATAAGATTAATAAATTTGAACTTACTTCCACCACCTACTTATCCAAGCAAATGTAGACTTCTGTTTGTATTTATTTTCATCATGATCATAGTTTGTCGTTAGTTTTGGTGGTTCGCTTGGTTTGATGCTTTTCCTTGGAGCTTGACCACCTGCAAGTATTAGAAAAGTTCAATTGATGAATTTGGTTTTATAGGAAACTCAATTAGATTTCACAACAGGCGATTCACTTTAAAATCTTCACTTTAAAATTCACTTTACAATCATTAGATTCACTTTAAAATCTATATATCTATTGAACTTTCTAATTATTAGAAAGTTCAATATATAGATTGAAAAGTAACCTCTGAATGACCTTCACAATTCTCTTCAATTCTAACTATTGTAATTTTTGACATTCAGAAGTGCCTATATGAAAAAAAAAAGTTGTTTTGATTTTGTTAAGTGAGAAATAAATAAAAGATATTGTTACAGTTATTTTTTTTAACTAACCTTGTAAACTGTCAGTCCGCTTAATGGAAGTGTTGTCATAAATGTTGACTGGTTCGTCAGGAATCTGAACAATGGAATGTGGCGTGCCATTGGCAGAGCGGCTAGTAGATTCGTCATCGCTGGCTCCTACAGGTGTGCCTCGTTGATTGTCCACTGTGCTTGTGTAGTAGGGGGAGTGGTGGTCTATGGGAGACTGACTCCGACGCCCTGCTGCACCTTTCATGTCTTGGTCTTCTGAAAGCTGTGTTGAAGATGCATTTTGAAAATAACTATGAATGTGTTAAAATAATAAGATTGGATCAATATTTTGATTGTATTTGAGACACAAAAAATAACCCTTTACCGCATAGGAAACCATATATGGTTTGACATGTTTACAGTTTATTTACTCTACAAAAATTAAAAAAACTAGCGTATAAATCCTAATGGGGTTTGTTTTTCATATCATTAGCAATAATAAAACACAACTATTTTGTCTATCATCACATACCACTTGGACATAAAAAAAAAATAAAAAAAAACACTATAATTAATTCTGAAGCTTTAATAAAGACATTAACTTTAAAAAAAAAATGGTTACTTATTTAGTATATCATGCAGTAAAGGGTTAAAAATAAATACTTCTGAAGTTATCATTGTGATGGGCCCTAATAAAAAAAGATCACAATTTTATAGGAAACAAAATATTTTCAGACTGAACTATTTCAGTTCAGTTACTACTTGTGTATATTCAAATTCAGTACACCCAACTGGGTGTGGCAGTTTAGTTAACTGTGACAAATCATGCATTTCAAATGAAGATTACAAAGAGAGGTTTATATAGTTTATTTAATTATAAAACTTTCAGTGTATAATTTATGGTCAGTTTCTGTGGTGTTGATATAAAAAGCACATTTCAAATATTTTGTTTCATTTTTTTTAATGTCTGGCCTAGTCCTGTAGCAAGGTTTAATTTGACTTTTTTGAAGTTAGGTATGTATAGTACCAACCAGAGGAAGACCCAAGCCAGCTCTGGCCCAGTTGACTCCAGCCAGTTTTTCTCGGAGCTCATCAGCGACTGGGGAGACTAGGTTGGGAGGGGGGAACACAGGTGTGGCACAGGAAGGGCACTGGTAGCCTGCTGGAGCCGTTGTGCGGGGCAGGGCCCTGTATCGTGCCTCAGCACATGCCCAGTGGAATACATCTGAAAAATATTGTTTTGATGGTTGTAAAATAGTTGCGTAAAGGGCAAACAGAAGTTCTTGTTGGTGACCTTTACATATTATACTGAAGTTGTACCCTATTGTAAATCATTTCTGCTTGGCAGTACTCAAAGTATAGAGCACATAACAAGCAGTCTTTATTAAAATAAATTTTATGGTTATTATTATTACCTGCTAAGGGCTGATTTTTCAATTGACAAGATAATTTTTATTTGTGGAATAAAAATGACATCTGACAGATTTTGTATGAAAGAACTCATAAAATCGAAATGATTCCTCGGATAAAATTATCTGGTCTTGGAAAAATCAGCCCTAAGACAGACTAGCAGCCAATTAGCTCATACACAAGTTTCAAATAGCTTGGAGTTCAATCTGTCCAGTTGGTGAACTGATTGATAAAATTATTATTTATTACAATTTGTTTGATTGAACCATTGATATTTTATTTTAAAATTGCCTGTAACTGTATCTTATCAAATGTGAAAACATGTTTTAATAATTAAACTAGTTAGTAGTTCACTATCAATATCCGTCGATACTTACGATAACAAGTAAGACGAATACATTCGCCCTCACTGAGAGTTTTTGTGCAAATTTCACAGATGGGATTATAATCACTGTCTTGTAACCATTGCAAGTATGACTGTATTATACACTGGAATGCAGAAAGATACACAATTATTTAATACATTACATACTTTCACTGTAATTATACATCTTTTATGGATATGTGGCTCCAAATTACCTTCGGGTGACTCGTCACCATACAATATTCACAAACATTGACTCGGTGCTCAAAGCAAAACTGATTTGTAACTCGTCTCTTTGGACATTTACACAGCCCCATTGTGATCCGTCAATAAGATTATACCAACAGGTAATTTATGTTACAAGTTGCACACGAAAAACCATGAATTAGAAAGATATTCTGCATTTAAAATCGAAGACAAACAAAAGTTGCAGTGGGGATGTAGGCAGTCCAGCAGTCAGCCACGTAAAACAACTGTCAAAATTTAATTGGTGCGTTCGTAATTAAGGATTTATTCGTCGCTTGATTCGACTAAAACGAATGCCGACGTTTCGTTGATGTATTTGGTATGTTCGTATTCCTACCCAGAATACGGTTCTGGTTTTTTCAGTATCCTTCCAACCTTACTTGTAATAAGAGTATATATAAAAATAACTTGGTCGGTAGTTAAAACTCGCTAAAAAATTTTGACGACAGGCTAATGCCCTCTGGATGAGACTGACCCAGGAGTGTGGGGATTGGCACGAGAAAAGAGAGGCCTATGCTCAGTTGTGGGTGGACTCGAGCTGTGAATGATAATGAAGAAGGCCTGTGACTGTGAAGACCTCCAGATGAGTTGGTTTAGTAGAGTTATATGTCGAAAAACCACAGTATCCCATCACTATTTGCAAATCCATTATCACTGTCATGCGTAACGTTTGTCAACTGTCAATTCAGTCAATATTTGAGATGTGACAGATGTTTATACAATCGGAATTACTCTTAAATCATCAATAAATAAAAGAAACAGAGGCGTAGCTCTGTTTCAAAATGTCTACAAAAATACTGACACTTGGAAACATCTTCAGCAGACCAATTAATATTCTTCTGAAGAAAAACAATGTTACACCTAACCTCAAAACTAATTTTAGTACAACGTCTGTTGCCTGTGTAAACTTCTTCAATAAATGTAAGTTAACTATTAAATAGCGCAAGCTCGTTGACATGTGCATCCTGCCTATCCTAACCTATGGCGCCCAGGCTTTGTCTTTGACAGAGGCTCAGAAGTCCAAACTCAAGGTTTGCTAGAGCGATGGAGCGTAGTATTTAAAAATTAAACTCGCCGACCAAATTCGCGACACCACAATACGCTCCGAGACAGGTATCGCCGATGTTGGTGGCAAGTCTGCGAGGCTGAAGTGGGACTGGGCGGGTCACACTTATAGAATGCATCCAGACATATGGGCCAAAGTAGAGACACAGTGGGTGCCTGAAGACGGGCGTCGTCACCGAGGCAAGCCTAAGAAGCGCTGGCGTGACGATTTGGACTCATTCCTAACCGATTGGACAGAGAATGCACAGCACAAGGAAAGTTGGAAGAATATGGGGGAAGCCTTTGCCCAGCAGTGGGACATTATAGGCTAAGGAAAAAAAAAAACTATTATATCTTTAATTACTGTTACTTATATGTATACTTAGGCAGAAGCAAAACAGCTTTCTTACTTATTTTCGATTACAGTGCCTGCAGAAAAGTTGTGGAAGTCAGTGACATCTGTAAGTAATGCTGGTGCGAAGAAGGGCCGTGGTCGAGGAGCGGGACGCATCCGCATCCGTGACTTGAACCGTGGCCAGATGATTGGTGTGGGCAGAATCAACATGCTGTGGCCCGGTCTCTCTGCACCAGTGATTAGGGGCAGAGAACTGCTGAAACAGCAGAGACTGCCTGATGACCAAGAAAGGTGATCAAATTGTTGGAGTTAAATTTTCCATACTGAGAATTCAGCTCTATGAATCTGGATATCATTATCTTGAACATAAAAGTTTGACATATTGTATTATGTTAATACAAGTTTCATTATTACAGACTTGAAAAACTAATCAAGATCAGAGATTCAATGACCAAGTTCCGTCGTCTCAAACTCAGCCCTATAGAGAGAGGTTGGTCAGGCACTAAAATGCCTGGCCGCAGTCTAGGTGCCCCAGATCCAGTTGGAGAAGGTAATAAAATTTCTATACAATCAAATACTACATGCCTCATAATTCTAAATTGTATACAATGTGTAACGTTAAATGCGCAAAACCTCACACACCCCAACTGATTTTTAATTCAATTGACCTATTTCAGAGAGAAAATAAGTCATTAAAAATTTTTTAAAGGTTTTATGTGCTGTTTTAGTTTTACTGGCCATTCTGTTCGTTTCTTGCGTCTGCGACGACGCTTTATCGAGGGAGGAGTCGTCACCGGGCCGCTGTGCCGCACTGACATTGGCTTGCTTGACCTATTAATAAATAGACACGGCAACGTTTTTAATGAAGATTTTTGAAAAATGTGACCTATATTAAAAAGTGGTTCAATTAATTCTGCTCGTTATTCTGATCAAACTATTTTCAGGTTTTGCGCATTTAACGTTACACATTGTATACTTCATTCATGTATCTTTCATCACATTGCTTGAAAATACATATTTGCTTGTATCATATGAGACCTCAAATTATTGTTTGCAGATGAATTCACTGGGTTTGACACTAAAGTCCTGCAGCTTAGATCACTGCTGATCATGAAAGGCAGTCTTGGACGTACCAGGAACTTTCAGGCAATGGTAAGATGAACAATTCAGCCCACATATTTGATTAAAACCTTTTTATGGCAAATATACCTTATATGTACTTTATGTGTATGTCTAGTCTTTTTTTTTTAATTTTATAGGTTGTCACTGGAAATGGACAAGGCTTGGCTGGATTTGGATTTGGCAGAGCTAAGGAAGCACCAGCTGCACTCAGGAAAGCCAAGAACAGGGCAGGACAGAAGCTGATGGACTTTGAGATTTACAATGGACACACAAGTAAAGGATTTTTTTGTATTATTCATTAATGTGTGTAGTTGTAAAAGAGAACACTTGGCTGGAAAATTTATATAAATGTTTATTGATCAACAATCAGTCATAAATTCCTTTTTTTTCAGTCTACCATGATTTCTACACAGCTTTCGGGAAAACAAAGATATTTGTACAACAGAAGAATGAAGGCTATGGTTTGATGTGCCATAGAGCAATCAAGGAAATCTGCCAAGCTATTGGTATTAAGGATTTGAGAGCCAAAGTCGAAGGGTCTAACAACCTGCAGCACATTGTAAAGGCATTCTTCATTGGTCTGCTACAACAGGTACAGGATTCAATTTCAATTATATTCAGTTAGACTCGAAGCTAATTCCAATATAGTTGGGAAAAGGCTAGGCAGATGAAATGAAGATGCTATTGCAGTGGGCAGTTTGCAAACAGACGAGCGGCACATGTCAATGGCAGAGGCTTCTGCAGCCATCCATAATGCTCCGTGTATTTGAGTATGCTGCTCAAATACACAAGCGGCACGTTGTGTAGACGGCTGCAGTTGCTTCTGCCGCTCGCGTATGCATACGTTGTGTTAACTGTATTTTCATTAATGGTAATGTGGTTTTTTGTTTTCAGAGAACACACCAGCAGTTAGCTGAAGAGAAAAAACTGCATTTAGTTGAATACAAAGCTGAAAATGAATACTTCCCGAAAGTGGTCGCCAGTCCCTCTGAAGTTAGGACAAATGATCAACTACAAAAGAACGAGACTCTAGACTTCACACAGTATGTCATGAACGACAAAGTTATACTAAAGAAAAAGAAGTTCCCACCCTTCTACGTGACCATGCCCCACTACAAGACGTACCTTAAGAAATATGAGAAGTTCAGAAATCATGAAAAGATGCGTCTCAACCTGAAGGTAGAATATGGTGAAGTAAAGAGCTTCCTCACTGACAAATACCCTGAAAAAGCTGAACCAGAAGCTTAGATATAGTTATTTAAATGTATAATATAGTTGTTAGTAAATAAATAAAAGAATATATGTTGCAATCATTTGTTTATTGATTTCAAATTATCAAAAGGATTATTTTCTTTCTTTGAATAAAAACGATAATGGAATAGTCTTACTACTCGTATTAGATATGAAGGAATCACGCATATAAAATGAAATAAGCTTTCTACTTAAAGAGTAAATAATAGCTTTTAACTTTACACCGTCACAATTCACGTGTGTTCTACCCTCGACTGTACTCGCGGCGATCCCATGATAATTCTTTAGTCAAGCCAACCGGCTTGATTAAAGAACGGCGGTCGTGTTAGGCGATTTCTAAATTAATTTTCCGGTACTATTGGTTCAGTTATTGAAAACATAAATACAAAACAAATTGAAAATACCATTTCGATAATTACAATGACTTCCACGATGTAAATAAATCTATATACAGACCAACATTCCGAATAGGATCTCGGTATAATAAAAGCAAAAACCTATATTGACTTCCACGTATCTGTCATGGCAATGGCACCTAACTTCCGTCCAGCGACTATATACATGAACGTTTAAAGCCTAAAGGAGCCGCTAAATGCTCTAAAATGCTTGTTCAACTCAAGCACCACAGTCTTCCGTAGGTCAGTGTTCTGTTGCTTTCGTTCTGGCGAGTAGTTGCACTAGGTGATACTTCCAATCCTACGGAATTGTATAAAGTCCTTTACAATTTCATCAAATCGTTGAAAATAAAAATGCAAGGTAAAAGTCAAGTTTTTCTAATACAACCATTATTGCGCTGTCGGAAATATAGGGCATATCTATTGACAACCTTCTGCTCATAGATTTTCACAAATTAAAAATGTGCGGTTTCAAGTACAGATCTTCCTCGATGAGGCTAACGCAAAATAGCTGTACTTGAAAACACAAAAATAAAATGAAATAAACAATATATTAATTAACACTATATCTAACATAAGATTATAATGAGTTACATAACCATTGCTCTCTTATATTGGAACAATGTCTTGCCAAATATATAAAATAATTTAATATCAAAACGAGAAAATTAGTTTTGTACCGCGATTATTTAATTTGTAACTCTGTATAAAAATACATCACATTTTAGAATCACTACGAGTGCTTGAAATATTTTATATCAAACACTTTATAAGATGAGCACACGATAAAAGCGCTTTTTAAAAAGATCGTGTTTTCATTTTTTACCAATAAAGGCAAGTACATGTTTTTACCTAGCCGCTTCCCCATTGATGAACGCCAGAAACCCTAAATCTACAGTTATACTAAAGGTACTGAAAATAGCATATTTCCATAAACATTATGTGAACATAAGTGGCAGTTGACGGATAAGCCTCGTGTTGTGAACTGAGCAGGGGACTTGAGCGGATTGCATCAAACTTAGTACTTCGAAAGAGCGAAAACATGATCATTGGATATGTATTTTTTTTACATTATGATTTTTTTAATAAAGTGTTCAGATATGTATGTAAGTATTCTGAATTGTTGTATTAAATCGGAATGTTATGGTACTAATGCTACAGAAGTGACGCGGATTTTCTTAAGTATAGTGCAATCCGCCCTCACAAAATTATACACGAGAATAAATTGTGTGAGAGAGATCATCGTATAAGTTGACAAGCAGGATCTTCTTAGTCTATAGAATCTGAAACAAAGATGATTAATTTATTACAGAATGAAACGATTTACTAAGAAATAATAAAGACAAAACTGAACCTCCATTTTAGAAGTTGGTTAATAAATGAAAAGATTTTTAAAAACGAAACACTTAAACGTCCATTGATTTTTGATGTCAATGTGGTGTATTTGGATGGCACATGATCTGTGTTTAGTTAATCTCATGATGGAGTTGAAAATTAAAAGTTAGAGCTAATGGGTTATTTTCTAGAGTAGCCAAAGCTTAGCGTAGGGCGAAACTGAACGCGATCATCTAAACCATGTTCAACAACTGTCAGTGTCTTCATAGTTCTGGAATTTTGATACCGACACCACTTTAACGCGGTTCAGTTTCATTGGTGAAATTCGCCCTCAATCTGCTCACTGGCTCGTGGTCGCAAGAGCTATTGGGTTCGATTCCCATGTTGGGCAATGTGTTATTGGGTTTTACCCTCAGGAATTTCTCATTAGCAGCCCGGAGTCTGGATTTGTGCCCAGTGAATGGCCTGCCCCCTATTACATGGGACTTCGAAATTACTGACGAAATGTGGGTGTACTACACGTCTGCCTTTTGAGGATTGCAGGCGTGATATTATGTAGAGGTGGGCAAAGTGTATCATTTTTGCGATCGGAACATTTGCATCTCGATCACTGAAATGATCCGAAACACTGATATGTTTCATTTGGCTCATCGGCAACGTAAAATGATAACTTGTTAGTGCAAACATTATATGCAAAAAATGACCCTATAGTATTTGATACGTAAGCGCCTTAGTAGTCATTTTTACGTGCATGGATGTGGAGTGATACATATCTCATTTGGTATCTCTTTCTGACTTGTATAGATTGTAATTATGTCGCCTGCTCACTCGCGACCCGCGAGTCAATATTTAAGTAACCCGCTCCCTCTCTCGCTTGCTCTAATTCCGATCCAGCCTGTCCCTTGCTGCCCTCTCCCAGCGACGCCCTAAGCCGAGCCATACCCCACAGGGGGTGCCCTTAGCGTGTAGTCGCTTAGTTTTTAAGTTTTTGAAGCTCTGGCTGGAGGCCTTAATTTATTGAGGCATCCACAGGCAAGCCCGATTAAGCAGTCAACAACCTCATAGGATGAACTGCGAGATGCCATTAAAAAAAAAAAAAAAAAAAACTCTTGCTTACTGTTCAGTCGCCTCGCGAGCGACGCGTCGCGCGGAATAAGCACAGAGCAAAGTAATGTTTCAGATCCAAATGACGCGTTTGAAACGTTGTTACTGAACCAATATTTTGATTCACTCCAATGATCCGTATCAGTGAGTCGGTTCCGTAAAGAGTTACCCACGCCTAATACAATGTAACCTTAATATAACGAGCCTCAATATAACGAATT